>CAJQZM010013560.1:0-16506 GCA_907164665.1 Colias nastes
TTGAGAGCGGCTCTCACATCGTTGTCAGTCGTCTCCACTTCCCGGGCTAGTCTACTTGCGTCTGTGTCCAGTCTCCTCTCAGCGGAGACGAGCTTCACGAGCGCGTGGTCCATTTCCGTGATCGGATCCGCTTTTTTGTTTGGTTCCGCTGGAAAATTGAGGGTGTTTTGTTATTGTTTGGTTGAGATATGTAGTCACATATAAGCTTGTGAAATATAAAAGGAAAAAATTAATTGTCTGTAAAGTCGGTTTACTGACGATAGTTGAACGTGACAACGTCCGATTGTGCTTCTTTGTCGCTCGTTCCGCGCTCTCGCTTGCACTTCAAAAGCCTTACATGGAACGCCTCAGAGCGAGGTAACGCCGCATGACTCATGTTTTTTCGTGCGTGCAGCCGGCTCTATCGAATTATAAGACGTTGTCACGTCAAAAAAATTGTGACTGTCTAAGGGAAACGTATCAAACAATTTCGTAAAAACGTAGGCTGCGTTCTATCATTACAATATTGTAATCATTGAAGTAATGTACGTATAATAAAATATATTGGTTGATATGGTTGTTTAATTATCTTAATAGATGGCGCGGGGTGCTCTTAGACACACAACGCGGCGGGATCACGCGTTATCGATTTTTTTCTGTTCCTTAAAAATTTATATTCATACAGCATTTGAATGCTATAAAAACTAAATCTATAATAATATTATAAAGCTGATGAGTTTGTTTTTGTTTCTAATCTCAGAATCTACTGGAAACTTTCGGTGTTAGATAGCCCATTGATCGAGGAAGGTTATCACTATCACTACATAGTATAAAACAAAGTCGCTTTCTCTGTCCCTATGTCCCTTTGTATGCTTAAATCTTTAAAACTATGCAACGGATTTTGATGCGGTTTTTTTTAATAGATAAAGTGATTCAAGGGGAAGGTTATAGTATGTATATAATTTATTAGGTTTTAGACAAAGCGGGCGAAGCTGCGGGCGGTAAGCTAGTAGGCTATATATCATCACGCTAAAACCAACAGGAGCGGAGCAATGTGGATGAAACCGAGGAGCACAGCTAGTATCAAATAGAACATACCCAATTTAACAACATCATCCTGTTTCACAGCAGCCCCCTGAGCGACCAGATAACCGAGCAGTATCTCAAAGGTCTCTCTATTCGTGTGCCCGGAGGCTCTCATCAGATCGTCGATGGTGCCCACGCGTTCTGCACCCGAGGGGAAGTTGTTGAGGAGATGGGTCGCTTGCTCCTGTGAAATAAGAGAGAAAGATTAGATAAAAATTATTTTATATAGCACAGTTATAAGCGGCAAGAGCTTTAGATGTGTGTTTGGAAATGATAAAATTAATTTTATTTAGGATTTATATAACAGATTTCGTATGTTTTGTTTTGCTTAGCTATCATTGTAAATTAAAATTTATGTTTATAAATATAATTTTATTAAGAGGTAGCTGAATTGGTCAAGTGTCTGCCCAAGATTGACGTGAAGTACGCGGTTTCGAATCCCGCTTCGTGATCGAATTTTGTTCTATTCTTTATAAATTTATATTTATAAAGCATTTGAATGCCAAAAACCAAAAAATATCAAATTCAGTATACAATAATGTTTGACTGGGCTTCAGACATGAGATGGTGTATAATAAATTATGCTTAAACGTAAATATGCCACATAACCCATACCTTAACAGCACTCTCTACAACAAACCGCTGCGTTGCATCTATATTCGACTTCGGCAGGCCATCATTATCGACCGCCTGTCTCGCAGGCAGCAGTGACGTCACAGCTGTGAGGGCGATCGCCGCCGGTTTGAACGCAAGCTTGGCGCCCCACCACATCCAGCCTTCTGGGCCGTTGTGGAGGATCTGCTGGTACTTGGATATGGGGCAGAGGTCGCCATTCCTGAAATGGATAATTGACACTATAACTTTTATGATAAATTTTTAAAGAATAGACAAAATTCGATAACGAGGTGGGATAACATTTATCAAAATAATATACTAAGTATTGAAACGGTCAACAGAAAATTACGCAATGTTATAATATGTTATATCTTTATATGTACAGTATATATATATACATATATACTGTACATTCTAATGTTAAATGGTGTGGTACAATAAATGTTTAGGGGCCATCCATAAATTACGTCACACGTTAATAGGGGGGGAGGGTATCATCTTTATGTGACATAATGTGACAAGGGGCAGGGGGGGATCAAAAGCTTTGTGACGTGACATAATAAAACGAAACGAAATTTGTACGTGTGCAAAAAACTTTGAACAGAAAATTTTTAATCTACCTACCTATATGTATTTATTAATAATTTCGCACTCTCGCTATAAGATTATCTCTTACGCAACAACATTTAATTCCTAGAGTCATGTTGTAATGCAAATGGGACACTAAAATTTACGATTTTTAAAATTTTCGATATTTAAGATTATTTAATAAGTAAAAATAAGTAAAAAAATGAAAATAACTGTTTTCTTTTGATTATTTTTAGATACATGCATAAGTTTGAAAAATATGTGACGTCACATTAGGGGGGACGGGGTACTAAAAATGTGACAACGTGTGACAAGGAGTGGGGGAGGGGTTGAAAAGTTCTAAAATTCGTGTGACGTAATTTATGGATGGCCCCTTAAATAAATAAATAAATATGTTATCTGTTATGGACATCCCACTAACATATTTTGTCATTTGCTTTTAATGATAAATAATGGCAAATTTTTTAAGCGATTTTAACCAATATCACATTAATTGTTATTCAATTAAATATACATTGTTGATTTCATATAGATGGGACCTATGCGCTACGCTATCATAGAAGGAACATATTGAAGTGCGCGTAATCGACTAAACAGTGGATCTTTATCACCTTGATTCAAGAATTGCCTATAGAAGACTGTTAGATTTGTTTGGGATACAAATTGATTGTATGCACACCTCCATCAACTAAATAGTTTAGACATAAATATCAAAATTACCAAATATGAATAGAAATTTGTTGTTGCATCTCAGAATTCATATTATGGTATGGCCTATTCAAATTATAAAAATTATTAAGAGTTCATTAGTGAGTAAGAGTAAGACAAAGGACCACAAAGGAAACTATCATTATTAAAATTAAGAAAGAAATAATTTAACTTTGAACTGAATATTAAATAATGATAAATATAATACTAATATAATGCAAATATATTCACCTATACATTTCCTCCACTACAATATCAATGCATGCCGCAGTGCGACCTTTACGCTGGAACGTGAATTTTAAATCCGACGCAGATATAATGGGATCGTTCTTATATTTACACCACTGCCTCGCTATATCAGACCAGAACTTCATCTTCATATCCCAAGACTCGGGATTCGCAGACTTTAATCGGAAGGGTGCAAAAAGGGCATTCATTCGCACATCGTCCGACCAACACTGTGGAAGTTTATCTTCAGGGATTCCACTATTCAGACCCATGTTAAGGTTTTTTGACTTCTCAATAAAAATCTTTTAATCGAGGTCTACGATACAACAATATAAAAATATTTGTAATAAAACCGAAAACGCACGACACTTGAATTATTGCAAAGTGAAATATTTTGACAATTAACCAACGACAATTCTGGCAAATGACAACAAAAAAGATTGACATTTCATGTTATAATTGACAATATTTTTATTTTTTAACATATTTTTTATTGTTTTAATGCAAGGAATTTGATTGTATTCCACTTTACTTTTCATTCCAGTTGCTTTCAGTATTTCAATAAGAAGGGAACTATTTCACAATTAATATAAAACGGTTCTACGTATCCCTTATTAGTTATTTTCTTACTTCAAAAGTTAATAATTTGAAAAGTATGTATTTTAAAACACTTAAATTCAATATATGTGACAATAAACTACTAAATTACTTGCTCTGTGCAATAAACAGGAAACAGCATTAGTTTGACATTTGAAGAAAAATAAATCTAGTCTATGATCGAACGGTTCGTCAATCGGGTTGGTCTTATTATTTTTCGTGATTTCTGTAATTATTTTTGTTTAATCCTCCCGTTTTATGCGTAAATTTAAATCAGGAATTCTTTCCGTTTATGAGGTAAGTGTCTATATTTCTTTACATTACGTTAATATACCCAATATATTCATATTCATGATTCTATCAAGATTCCAAATAGCGGTATACTCCACGAAGGAATTGTGCAATTACGGTTTTGTAAATAGGTAACTTTTATCAGATAATATCTTGACTTCGTACATGTGTAGATGGATAGGTCTAATGACGTAATCACGTGTGTTTCATTGTGAGTTTTAAAAGTTGAAATTTTATAAACAAATATAAATTTTAAGTTTTTTGCTAATGCGTGCGTAAAATTACTTTTAACAGTGTTAGTGACAGGTGTTTATATTATAAAAACCGGTTATCGTCGATTCAGACCACTTGTCTCAAAACAAACAGTTATTTTAGCAAAGTGTGTCAGGAGTTTTTGCTAAGGAAAATAATAATTTTCTAAAGGTTAGTTTTGGCTTATTGCTGGGTTGACTTTAGAAACGTGCGGCACGAATTTCGGCGCGATTTTAATTTTTATCGAACGATAATGATGCCCCGAAACATACATTAGCGGCTTTTCGTGCGGAAACGTGTAATTACAGAGAAATCTTTTTTTTTTAATTTTTGAGATTATGTTCAAAATTGTTTGAGTTACATTGACAAAACTACAAGAATTGTGTTTGAAAGAGATAACAAATGTCTTAATGTACATATTAAAAACCATAGTTCATTCAAAAGCATGTTGCTGAGGGGACAACAATTCAAACGGATTATTGGCGAGCATATTATGATTGTTTGGGGCAATATTGGTATGTTCATAAAAAAGTTAATCAGACAACCCATTTGTTGCCCCTGACCCATTTGAGTCCCAGTGGCATGTTGTAAAAAGATTTTAAAAAAAAGATAACTACATATAACCACCCAGCAAACTTCGGTGATAATATTATAGAATATGTGGAGATGCTGGGTGGAAAAAAATAAAATGGATCCATTCATTGCCATTGTAAATTGTATCAAATGTGTACAAGATGTATACAAGATTTGAATAAATAATTATTTAAAAAAATGTTTTCATTGTATGTATATTGCACACAAATTGTTAATCACAGAACCGAATCTGTCCACCCCGATTCCACGTGGTACTTGTCTGTCATACACTAGAGTGTATTAAAAAAGTCGGAGGCGCGGAGGAGCGTGGTGCCCGCGTGTGCTGAGGAGCAGGCAGAGTCAAGCGAGCCGGAGTGGTTGAGGCTGGTCGCCAAAGGCGACCAAAAAGACGAAGCTACGAAGGCGAGTGAAGACTCCTGCCTG
The DNA here is from genome assembly GCA_907164665.1 of Colias nastes. Taxonomy (NCBI): domain Eukaryota; kingdom Metazoa; phylum Arthropoda; class Insecta; order Lepidoptera; family Pieridae; genus Colias; species Colias nastes. The sequence continues at coordinate 5,362 of CAJQZM010013560.1, forward strand.
CAACGAGGTACACGGGGGCAAGCGCCACGTTCTGCAGCGCCGGAGCAGTCAAGAAAGCCCATAATCTTCGCTATATTTCTAACTACATATAAAAATAACCTCAAAAAAAAATTTAAAAAAAAATAGAAGGGGGGGTTTCCGCACCCCCCCACTTTATAGGGGGTCTCCCCTTACCTCCCCCCTCCCTTTCCCTCCCCTCCCCCCCCTTAATTCGTGCCGCAAATTTCTAAAGAAATACCTTATTGCTTATTATAGATATACCATAGTTTATTTCTAAATTTTCATGTCTCTATGGCCATGGTATAGTTAGGAATAGTACACAAGCGTAGGACTATTAAAACAATAATTTATTTATCCAGTAATAACTTTCTAAAAGAGAAATAAGAAAAATAACCAACTAAAGAAATAATAAGTACCTAATAACACATTGAAACTAATCATTCGTTTTAAAACTAATTAATATTTAATTGTATTTAATTATTTGTGTATTCATTTAACAAGCCTTTTTTTTAAACTTTAAACTGTTTGAAACACTGTGATAAATAAATAATATCTCTTATCCGTTGAAAAGCTTATTACTTACATAAGTTAAAGTTATGTTACATTATTCTATTATAATTTCACACTAAGAATAAAATATTAGACCAGATTTTAATAATTTATTTACTTCCACATCCAGTACATAAAATGTAATACACAAGTCCTACATACATATTCTTAACTAGCTCACCCCCGTGGCTCCACTCCTGTTGGTCGTAGTGTGATGATATATAGCCTATAGCCTTCCTCGATAAATGAGCTATCTAACAATGAAAGAATTTTTCATATCGGACCAGTAGTTCCTGAGATTAGGCTATAGGCTATATATCATCACGCTAAGACCAAAAGGAGCAGAGCAATGCAGGTAAAACCGCGGGGCACAGTTAGCAAAGTATTGTTCCCAAAACTTCTATTATTATTTCTCAATAGTTATGAAAACATCCTACGTCATACTATCTGCGATCTGTATTGTTATCATTGTCCCCTATAGAGGTGGTTCGCTATTTGTGGCCTGTTATCTGATTGGCGTTTATCAGTTCATCGGGGTGTCAGTCGAGTTTAAATTGTTTACGTCAATATGTGCTGATAGATATTATTATAATTCATAGTATGTAAAGTGGTGGTTTTAAAATATAATATTGAGTTTTCGCAAATGGTATTTTGATTAGAGGTCTACATTGATTGAATAAATTTGATTTATTTAGGTACGTAATTATTTACTTTACCAATTAAAGAAAAAGCTGTTAAATATTCTAGTTTGATTCTAAAGGATTCAGTTTTTTATATGCTTTTTTTTATAAATAAACTACATATTGGTAATTTTTTATAAATAAACTACATATTGGTTTTGTCGTAAAGTTATGTTCAATAATATAATGTTGTGTTATATTTGTATTGAGTAGCATTTTAGATAATGTTTTGTTTGGATTATTTTTTCATACTTATTAATAAGTTATCAGAGAATGATTATTTTTTATTAATTTAAATGCGGGCACTGGCCTTATCTTAAACTAGCTTTCCGACCGCGGCTTCGCCCGCGTTTCAAAGAAAAACCCGCACAGTTCCCGTTCCAGTAGGATTTCCGGGATAAAACCTATCCTATGTGTTAATCCAAGTTACCCTCTATATTTGCATTTATAATATTAGTAGGAGTAGGAAGGACTACCCAGTCCATAATATTATAATAACTGCATGTTACTAATAGACTGAGAGATGATTTCAGATAATAGTTTATGTTTTCTGTAGTTTTTTCCTTCATTGAAATTTATGTTAATAACGAATCATATGTTATTTTCAGAAAGTATGGCGAGACGGTGACGTACAGTGGTGTTAAGTTTGCGATTTATTGTCCTACTGTTATACCCAACATACACTCAGATATGGTATTAGGTGAGTACAATTTTTTTTTTAAGCTATTGCATAGCTTCTATCGCGGGCCTTGAGCGCGGGGACCGAATCGAGAAATTCCGTAACGAAAAAACCTCACGCTCCCCACTCCGACGGGCTCGGAGGTGTGGCTTGAAGGCATGCTATGCAATAGCTTTACCGCGGCAGTCCCCGAGTGCCACACGTCTTTTTTTTATTAATAAATAAAATAATGAGGTAAATCAGAAATTTTTGTGAAGAAACTTAAGATTTTGCACAAGATATTGACAATTCATCCACACTTGAAGTGTGCTGTGACGTAACTTGACCAATTTTTCTGTAGTGGGAGAAACTTGCGCATATAAAAATGTACTAAAACTTGATGCGCAAACTTCTCCCACTATGCTACTTTTGTCCAAGAAGTTTGCCGGGTGCACCTTTACCCTGTATGCGAAAGTTGACTATTTAACAGACACTTCCCTTTATTTCCTGTAATGCTAGGCGTCCATTAGAGACGGATCGGGGCGGGTCGCATCGCAACGGGCCGTCTCTAATGGACGCGTTGTTTGCTCCTGCGTCCACCTGTACGGGACGCGGCGGACCGCCTAGGCGGATTTTATCTAACAAACGCTCGCCGCTCACATCCGCCTGCCTGCGTCCACTTGACGGGTCGGGGCGGGCCGGGCCGCAGCGCACCGCCGCGGCCGGCAGAAATCCGCCTGCGAAGCGATATCCGCCAATGCGTTGCGGCCCGCCCCGACCCGATCCGTCGCTAATGGACGATGTTTCATACAAAACATAGGCCGGCGTATTTTTGCGTTGCGATGCGGCCCGGCCCGATCCGTCTAGTGGACGCCTAGCATAACATTCCTCCACGATTGCAGGTCTATCCCCTCCACTGCCGGGCCACCGCCTATCCTCCTGTGCTCCTCTAGCCCTGGTACAATATGTGAGAACTCCCCCATTTTTCCTTATTCCCTTGTGGCATATTTTTATTTTATTTTATGGTAAACTAGCTTTCCGCTCGCGGCTTCGCCCACGTAGTCAAAGTAAAACCCGCATAGTTCCCGTTCCCGTGGGATTTCCGGGATAAAACCTATCCTATGTGTTAATCCAAGTTACCATCTATATGTGTGCTAAATTTCATTGTAATCTGTTCAGTAGTATTTGCGTGAAAGAGTAACAAACACACACACACACACACACACACATCCTCACAAACTTTCGCATTTATAATATTAGTAGGACTATAGCTTAGTGCTTACTAGCCACTCATCCCAGCTTCGCCCGGGTTGACCCGAGATAAAATCATCGAAAAATATAGCCTATGTTCATCAGGGATAATGTAGGGGTAATGGGAATTTTTTTTAATCGGTCGGTAGTTTCGGAGCCAAATAAACAAACAAATTTTTGCTCTTTATAATATTAGTGTAGAATGTAGATCATAGGTAGTGTTATCTTTATTATAGTGATAAATGATAATAATTGACAATCAATTAAAATATTTTTATGATCACTTGAATCGATTGTGCACCTGGTGTGATTGTAAAAACTTGTGAAGTTTTTTCGTAAATTGTCATTTTGTATTTATTTATTTCATAACGAGTAATTAACAGGGTTACCTATCTTAATCTCGAATTTTAATATTCCGAATATCATAATCCCGAAAACGTTTGGACATTTTTTCATAACCCCGAATTTTAAAATTTCGAAGTTTTGTTTTCCATATAATCGCAACTCCGAATTTCATTTGCCCATTTCTTCATTTGTACGACGTTTTACAATCCAGACGAATGAGTTCCAGACATACGAAATCTAAATGCACAAAATCCAGATGACCGTAATCCATATGCACGAAAGCCAGATTTTTAAAACACAAATTTTTGAAATACAGTTAATTGATATCCAGACAAACAATGTCCAGATTTTTGAAATTCAAATAAACGATATCCAGAAAAACGAAATCCTTCCAGGGGGTCGCAGCACGAACCTAACCTAACCTACTGAGTCGAATTTGACACTTAAACCTTTCTGTAATTATAGGCAAGTAAAACAATAGCGAGTCGGTTCTGGCACTCGCCGGCCGCTGCCGCGGCACGCTCGCTTCGCTCGCTCGGCTCGTGCGTGAGGGTCACAGTTCAAACCTAACCTAACCTACTGAGTCGAATTTGACACTTAAACCTTTCTGTAATGGGCAAGTAAAACAATTTACTTACTGGTAATGTTTATTTTCAGGCAATAGTAAAGGTATAATCACGATTGTATGGGAACCAAATAAAGAGATTATGAAAATCTGGCAATAGTTTATCTGCTATACGATTGGGAACAAAATAAAAAGATTATGAAAATTTGGTAATAGTTTATTTGGAAAATGTTACGATGGGAAACAAAAAAAAGTATTCTGAGAATCTGGTATAACTATATCTGGATTATGAGAATACGGGAAACAAAAAAATACTTTTTATAAATCTGGTTTTGGTGTATCTGGAAATTGATTCATCTGGGAAATTAAAAAGGAATTTTAAAAAGTTGTCATTCACTACATCTGTCTTTTAAAAGTTCTAACAACCGTTTTCGGGATTTTAAGATTCGGGTAATAGAAATTCGAGTTTTTAATAGGTTACCAATTAACAGGTTTTACCCCAAAGCATAACATGTTTAATTTCACAAAAAATATTAATAATAGTGATGAATAGGTACCTACAATACATACATCCATTTTTCAATAATAATATCCAAAAAGTCACCTGTTCATATACCTATATGTAGCGAGTAGCGACACCTGGCTCTGAATCGCGCAAGCGAAATGTTTTCGCTACAGAGCAATATATACAACTTTCCGACATCATCCATTGGGGCCTTCACGGCCGGCCAGTCGAGTAGACTGGTCGAGGATCCTCCCTTTTTCGATGGAGGAATTCCATCTGCCTTCCTCCACACCTATACCTACTTATTATGGTTATTGAAGTTGACTAATAAGATCACCAATTTAACACTAAACCAATTTTTTTTATTGTAAGCAACGATTATACCAAATAGATATATGTATAAGATAGTGTGTAAAAGTGGAAAATTTCATAGACTTACACTTGACCTAGGAATTTCAAAGTTCGTTGGTACGTGTTTCAATAAAAAAGTTCAACGAACGCAAACTAAGTGTAGGCACGGTAGTTCACAACGTGGTACAGAGATGGCGCTGTTATCAAATAACTAAGATTGTCGTCAATTTGTAAATCCTACTTCCTACTAATTCCTACTTTACTACTAATATATAATGTGTGTGTGTGTGTGTTTTTTTATTTTTTATTAATATTATAAATGCGAAAGTTTGTATCGTTACTCCTTCACGCAAATACTACTGAACCGATTACAATGAAATTCAGCACACATATAGAAGGTAACTTGGATTAACACATAGGATAGGTTTTATCCCGAAAATCTCACGGGAACCGGAGCTATGCGGGTTTTTCTTTGAAAACGCAGGCGAAGCCGCGGGCGGAAAGCTAGTTGGTCTATAATATTTCCTTTTGCGTGATATCCCAATGCGTCTTGTGATATCACGCAAAAGGAAAGGAATCATAGCAAGGCGCGAAGCGAGCGTGCTCTAAAATACTGTACGAAATAAGCAATCAAACTGTCGTACCTTGATTTCCATTCACAGAAAACAATAACATACAAATTAGTTCGGAAACCAGCACAAGAGTGTGACGTACGTTTAGCAGTATGAACAGATATGACGATATTGTTTGCCCAGTCACACCTCTGTTGATCGTGGTTGTTTGTCGTTTTTCATGTTGAGGGTTAAGCATTACTTGAAACAATGTGATGTAGATACTTATATATTTATACTAGTTTTCAAAAAAAACCTCGCATAGTTCCCGTTCCCGTGGGATTTCCGGGATAAAACCTATCCTGTGTGTTAATCCAAGTTAACCTCTATATGTGTGCTAAATTTCATTGTCATTGGTTCAGTAGTATTTGCGTGAAAGAGTAAGAAACATACACACACACACACACATCCATCCTCACAAACTTTCGCATTTATAATATTAGTAGTTAGATATCCTATCCGGATTAGTAGGATAGTAGAATATTTCTATGATTTTTGAAGTGACACTTCCAAGCGCGTTGAGAGTAAAATTTTAAGGTCGCGTCACAGCAATACCGTCATGGAGTAAAGCGACGATTTACTCAACATATTAGTGTACAGTTGTGAAGTAAAAAAACACTTAAACACTGAAGCAAAGCTCCAAAACTTGTTCATCCTATGGGATTTTCTTTTGCGGGCGAAGCCGCGTGTTACTGCTAGTTCACGACTCACGTATATTTTTTCTCGATAATTATGTAAACAATAATCTTTTAAAATTGTGAACTTTAAATATAAAAGTTTTTCAAACTGTTTACTTTTTACTTCTAAATAACAGAAATATGCCAAAAATTTGAAATTCATATCTTCAATTGCATTTCAATTCGAGTTATCTATATCTTAGAGACGATTACTTTTATTTCCACCATATATTGTTCGACAAACAGGACTTTTGATTAAAACAGCGCATTGAAATTATAATGAATTGAACTTCGTCTCGTTGAGATTTGCAATTTGTACCTGATCTTGAGCAAATATGTGTGTTTATGGGCATTTCGCCTTGATTCTCAAGGCGAAGCGTATAATATTATGTGATAACAGTCGTTAAGAATGTTTTGCTTTTGTGTATTATGCCGTATTTTGATCTATACTATATTTTAATATTATAAATCTGAAGAGTTTGTTTGTTTGTTTGAACGCGCTAATCTCAGGCACTACTGGTCCGGTGTTATGTGGGTGTTAGATAGCCCATTTATCGAGGAAGGCTATAGGCTATATAATTATCATAACGCAGCAACTATGGAGTTTCTTGCCGGTTCTTCTCCATAGATACTGCTTTCCGAATCGGTGGTAAATGTTAAAAATATGTAAAAATATGACGGTTCAAAAGTGCTTCTCGAAGAAGTCTAATCGAATAAATAAATGTTTGAGTTTGAGTAACGCTAAGACCAACAGGAGTGGAGCAATGCGGGTAAAACCGTGGGGCACAGCTAGTTAGTAATAATCGTTGTACTCAACGTCTAATTTGAAATGCTACCAAATTGTTATTTGCAATTCAGATATTCGGACTCGACTAATAATTGACGCAAAACATCGCCAAATACGGAACAGACGTAATCAATAGATACAGCCACATTAGAATTGATTTGGCTTGGCAGAATAACGGATTTCCTTTGATGAAATAATATTAACAAGATCGCTAACGGCGCATTATAAACACGTTACCTCATTTAAATTCTAATTCTAATGAAAATTCTAAATCTATTTAACAGATTTACGTAAACCTACACATTAAAATTTCACATGCCCGACCCGCTTATATCACTTTCCTTATCATTATGCGTGTGCGCATGTAACATGAAAATCGAACGATTTATGATAGTTTGACATTCGCGCCGCGTCTGTCGTCGCGAGCGGTCGTCCCCGCGTAAATGTTATTCACAGACGCGCGTGTAATAATCGAAATATGGTGTGTAATAGTGTCGTATAATTTATTTTTTTACAAAATTATAGACTATATAATAGTGTCTCTTATCGATCTAGTGGGGAACAGTGTGACGTGCGACACAGATGACGAATAAATGAAATTGTAGATTTAGTTTATTATTTATTCATCCTGTGATATTATTTTTAATATAAATTATTGTGACTTCAAAATAACGGAGAAAAACGGAGTTATAACTATTCATCAGGTAATTTTTTTTGTTGTTTAGTTTATACAATTAGTAACATAAACATGTAGTATAAGATCCCACCGCAGGATTAGTGCGTTCATACCTAGTTTTTTTGCTAAAACCAAACTTTTATGTATATTTATAATTAGTGTAACAAAAAAAAATGTATATTAAAGTTTCGAATATGATAAAGGGCATGGTTGTTTTAATTTGTTTATTTTACAATCAGGTTTTTTGGAAAAAAATCATGAACTGAGGTCGATTTTTGGACTTTAAACCAAAACGCTAAGTCAATATAACGTCAATTATTGTAGTGTTTTTACAGTGTGTTTATGAAATTGAAACACAGGGCATGGATGTTTTAAATTTTGATTCCATATCCAAATATCTTTTTAATAATTTTTATACGTACTTTTACTACGGTAGATTCGCGCCGGTCCCCCGATCCCGCCTTGTAAATCACCTAGCAAGGTCGCTAGCCCCTATTAAGGCCTTAAACTAATACTGCGGCACTGCGCAGAAAATGTATGTTTACAAGTTTATTGGGAAAGGATCTACATTTTGCATATTATGTCAAAGTATTTAACTGATTCTTCACCATTATACCTATTAGGTAGCTAAATTAATCCTGTGGCAGATATTGTCTATATTTTTTTTATTTCTGGTGAATTTTGTAATGAAAAATACCTATTTGCCAATAAGGTTGGTTAGGTTTTTGGGCCCGGCGACGGGCTGCCGCTGATGGGGTCACGGAGGAATTCTACCAATACCCGTGGCCCTCTCGTTGATGCGGCTTGACGGAACACAGTGGGGTTTTGGTCGGTAGGAATCCGACATAACCCACGGCCCCTCCCCCGGAGGCCGTGGGTATCTATGCAAGATTTCCCCACTAAAAAAAAAAAAAAGGTTTTCACTCCCGTAGTGCTCGGAAAGTATCATATATGTTTATCCCGACTGTAATTTTTCTCTGTACCAAATTTTATACAGATCCGATCAGCTGTTAGTTACTGTTATTTATTTTTAAATCTCGCAAATACAAACTTATCGATTTTACTCTTATCTATAGGTATATAATTTAATTATCATCATCACTACATAGTATAAAACAAAGTCGCTTTCTCTGTCCCTATGTCCCTTTGTATGCTTAAATCTTTAAAACTACGTAACGGATTTTGATGCGGTTTTTTTTAATAGATAGAGTGATTTAAGAGGAAGGTTTTTGTATATAATTTATTAGGTTTTAGACAAAGCGGGCGAAGCCGCGGGCGGTAAGCTAGTTATAGTTATTTATATGAAATTACTAAGAATATTAATATGAATAATATGTTGGTCCGTTATCACTCACTTTAAGTTTTTGTATTTTTGCGAAAAGATAGGCAAGTCGGTTTTCAACGATATGAGTAATCGTATTAAGCCTCTCCCAGACAGACGCGGCCTGCGGTGGCGATCTGCTGTTGCCTTCTTGCTTGACCGTGATAACAACACACTACCGCGGCCGCGGTGGCGGTCATTCTAACCTACGGCGCGGCGGCACATTAGCTCTCGAGTCTCACCTGCAAGTGGACGTTAGTAATGGCCAATCGTACGAAGTTTTATTGCTTTTATTGCCCATATTTTGTTTTTAATTCTGTTGTTTTTTTAGTCTTTATGTGATGTATCATACAAAACTGGGTAATTTTGCACTGTTTGAATAAATAACTCAGTGTTTATAGGCATAATTTCACGCGGTACACGCGGCCTGTTGTAAATATTTACAACTGATCGCGTAATGGCCGCCTCATGTCCGCGCGCTCATTCACACAGAAGCGGTGGCGGAGGGGGCGGGGCTTGCGGCCGCGGTAAGCTGCGTTGTGACCGCGTCCAGGCCGCGTGTGTCTATGTCGTTCCTAGAACTTTCAAGTCATCCAACTGACCGCCACCGCCACCGCCACCGCAGGCCGCGTCTGTCTGGGAGAGGCTTTAAGATTATTTTATTGTGGTCACGAGGTAATGTCATTGAAATGTAAGATGAGCTAATTCTTAGTAAATATTATGAAGCTGAGTTTGTTTGTTTGAATGCGCTAATCTTGGGAACCACGGGTCCGATGAAAAGTTATTTCACTGTTAGATAGTCCATTTATCGACGAATGATATAGGCTAAATATCATCACGTTAAGACCAATAGGAGCGGAGCAATGAGGGTAAAACCGCGGGACACAGCTAGTCCAAATATATAAGAATATCTAAATATGTAAATGACGTCACTACATACAAGTTAAAGTTCACACAAGTGTCGTTTCTCTTTCCTTAACTTTGACCTCTCTGTGAGAATAACCGTGTGCTACATTAAACGTGTTTATATTGTTGTAATTTTGTAGCATTTAATCTGAATTATATATTTGTAGAGTAAAATCTTGATTGTGAATTTGAACAGAACTGGATGTAGGCAGAACAAGCAAGGGGGCAGCAGAACCACATTTGTATCGGTGGTGGTGTTACAGGTGCTTTACCGGCCTCTTAATGTCATACCGCCCACACAAATAAGGTGCTCAGACACACGTCCTCATAGAAATTATAAAAGATAACCAAAATTGCATCTGTACAGCCACGTTGTCTCCTCTGAAAACCAGTGCAGCAATACATTTTAAGTAATGGTTGCTGCTTTGCTGACGGGGAGTCCTTTTTGCCACCATTGCTATATTTTTTTTACATGGTGGCAAATAAAACGCTTTCTATTTCTATTTCAAAATTAGAGCGATCACCCTGCGTATTAAGGGTGCTATTACGTATTTTTACAAAAACACGCTGTTTTTCGGTACCATTTTAACTTAAAGCAATTACACGTGAGAACATAGTAATATCTTAATTTAAAGATAATATATTCAGCTCTACGTTCATCTTATAAAAATTGTACGACGTCATACAAAATTGTCGCTGAAATACGATTTTCCCAGCACAATAATCGCATAAAATGCAAAAAAATGGGGTCTAAAACGGTACCATTTTAAGAAAATTATAAGCCTAATCTATCTTCTTACCTATACAGTATTGAGGGATATATAGTCCTTTATAGATTATGATAATTTTTTTGTATCTAAATCAAAATTTTATTTCAATTATTAGCTAAATTAAAAATACTTGTCGATTTCTTCATACATTTTGCTCTCGCGGGTCGTCAGACCGCGCTCAGAAGCGCTCTTGGAAGGACGGGTGTATCGCTCCTCGTCCCAAAAATAAAAACGAATAAGAAAAAGATTATTGTGCGTGCACTGTCGTTTTCGTGATTTGAAATATTTGATACTTTATAAGAGTAAACTGTATAAGTTTCATATTCCAATTATTTGTACCTAATTTAAAATTATGTTTTAAAAATTACGTTGACTGAGATCCTCTTTTTTATGGGTTGTTGAACGGATTGGTGGGGTAAAGCAATTTGACAAAACTTAAATCCAAAATGGCGCCGACGAAAATTTTACATCTTTTCGTCATGGGTGTCATTTT
>CAJQZM010013564.1:0-12898 GCA_907164665.1 Colias nastes
CTCTAATTTCTGAACATTTTCGCTTATAACTTTTTTATTTATAGTTCTACGACAAAAAGTTGCAGGATCAAAGTTGTAGAGTATTTAATTTGCAACAAATAATGTAAACAAATTTTTTTTATCAAATAAATAGTTTAAGAGATATATCGTAAAAACCATATCAACCGCTATTTTCAAGATGGCGGCCGTGGGACAAGGGTGGCGACCCCACAAACTTGGTGATAGCTTCACACTGACCACCCCTACACATCAAAAAAATAAAATTGCGTCCTCTAAAAAATGCAACCCCAAATGTAACTTTTCAATGGACCACAGTACATAACACTATTTGTGCAAAACCGCAACAAATAAAGCTTGTTACGAGCAGACGTCATGGCGGGACCACTACAAAATAGCGTATTTACACTAACAATTCAACAGGTAAATATTGTTTCTTTTCGTTTTTGTGAAGTAATTAACTGTTTCGCAAATTAAGCTTGATTTTCCACAAAATACAAATGGCATTAAACATTTTTAAGCTTCCACGAGTACGTGGTAAGTAGTTTTAGTTCATATAAAAATTATTAAAAGTAGTTTTAAATTTTTTGTTTAATTTCTGAGAATTACTTTCATATTAATTATAAGAGGATATAACCATATAACCAACGTAAGTCGTAATATACATTTGGTTTGTATATTTACCATAAATACATTTTTATATATTTAAATGCAGTGAAGATATTCATTTTTAACATGTTTAATCTCACCAAGAACTATCGAGCTTTAACCAGAAATAAACAAATTCCTCAGAGTATAAAATAATTTCTAATACCTATATTACTTTTCCTTCAGAAAGATTTATAGCATCCGCGCTAAAAACTATGAAAATGTAAGGAATATTAAGTATATAGGAATCTATTGTTGAAGCTGAAGAGATTGTTTGTTTGTTTGAAGGCGCTAATCTCAGGAACTACGGTCGGAATTTGTTTCACTGTTAGATTAATTTATCGAGTAAGGCTATATATCGCCACTCTAACCAATAGCAGCAGAGCAATTCAGGTAAAACCGCGAGGCGCAGCTAGTTTTAAGTATAACATACCTATTATGTAGGAATGTGTGTATGCATTTGTCTGTCTAGAATTCTAGAGTGGTCTAGACGTGGAATGTCTAGCAAATATTACTAAAAAGCAATGGTATCGTTTATTGTGATCTACAAGTTAAATCACTCGATTTTCTGAGTCAGCAGTATAAATAATAGAGTTGATAGTTAGATAGTGTGATAACTGAGAGATTGTGAAAGAATAAAAGCAAATAGAGAATAAAATTTAAAATGATTCTTGTCTATTTTAAAATTTCGATTTTACAGTATGAAGAAAATGTGAAAGAATTTCGTTTTTTTGAGAGCTATAATGGAAAATGTGACTTTATTAAAATAACTAAAGTAATGTTGTCTTCTAGTTAAAACTTGGACAAAAGCAGTAAAGCAGCAGCATTACAATTTAACACGTTCACTGCGCCATCATTATCAAAGAACTTTCAGCTGGTGCTTTGGAGACCTAAAAGATCTCGAAACTTACCAACCCTTTGGTGCGTTTGAGACCTAATCAGTCTCCTAAAGATACAGTTTTGAAAATAATTTATATCTTCCAGAAAACAATGACATATACTTTGAAGTTTTTGTGGATGAAAGATAGTCTATTGTTTTATATTTTGCTAGGTTCGCACGCAGTTATGACATTTGAATAAACTACAAATACCAAAAAAAAATTAGATATCGATTGTATCTCGTACCGCAACCGAAGATAGTTCAATATGTGTAGTAAGTAGTGATGGGAATGTCAGTTGTCGATTGAAATAGTTTTATTAATTATGCAAAGTGTTTTTCATTTAAACATGGTAAGCAAATTGATTGCTTGCATTGCGCGCATATGGTAAAAATTCGTTTTCCGAACATTTTCCAAAATTTTTATTATACTGGACGATGCAGCAGTATAATCCGGCTTTGATTTTTTGTTCTTCTCCGTAGATACTGCTTTCCGAATCGGTGGTAAATGTTAAAAATATGTAATGACGTTTCAAAAGTGCTTGTAGAAGAAGTCTAATTGAATAAATAAATGTTTGAGTTTGAGTTTGTTAGAAATCTCACCAAAATAAATAGATTTTTTACACTTTTTTCTTTTAAAAGAACTCATTGTTTATAAAAAATAATCAACACCTAGATACGCGAGTATTATTTCCTAAAAGAGCGAGCTCCCACATCGATGCTAGGACAACACTAAACCGAATCACGCAGCGCCCGCGCCGCCTACCCTCCCTCTCTTGCGTCTACGAGGCCTACGATTCCACGAGTACCGACATATCTCCTAACGCAAGGAATGAATATAATTACAGTACTGTGCGTTAGGGACCTAATCCATCTCTAATTTATTTTTTAATGTTATTGAACTCAGCTTTAAGTAGGAAGCAAATATGTATATTTGTCCTACTCATACTTAAAGAACTTTACAAGTTAGATCCTCCCGCAAGGAGTGAAAAAACACGATTATATTCAACGCACAAAACAAAAGTCCTGCAAGGGATCTGATAGATCTCGTAATGCAGCGAACGTGTTAATATAAGAACTGGTTGTGAAAAACATTGATGAAATTTAATGAAGTAGGTAATTTGAGTTACACCAAAGCAATGAGATAAGAAAAGTTTATTAATAAATGTAAAATTTATTGTTTCTCAAAACAAATTTAACTGGATTCTCTTCCGGCACTTGATTGATAATATTTTACATTTGTGAGTGACTCTGAAATATTATGGCATTTGGTTTGATGAGGCCGGAAGATGGAAGCCAATTTCGGTCGAATCGGTTTATTACCCGTTTCGTTTTTGAATTTTAAACACGTTCAGTATAAAAAATTGGTATTGCTGATGTTTCTTTATCAAATGAGATGAATTTATTATTTTATTTATAGTAGTATTAAGATAATTTGAAGCACATTTGAAGTTAGAAGACTCGGTTTTGTGCGCGTTAATTACAGGTAAAATATGACTTCGTGTACCGTACATACTCTCTCTACATCTCTGTGTCTAGATGTCTTGTTAGCTATGTTATCTGTTAAACGTTATCTATTTTGTATTAGCTGTTTTGGGTTTGAGTAATAATCATAAATATATATCAATAATAATACCCATTTAATGATGGGAAAAGTATTAATTCCTAATAAATTTGAGAGAATGGTGTCAATGCAGAAAGCAGAAAGGTGCAAAAATATATTAATAACTTATATGTTTTTTTTTTTTCATAATATTATCGTGATCAAACTTAAATTTTCCTTTCAATTAATATAATTTCAGGATCAACAGCCATAATATAATTTCAGGATCAAGTCATACTCCTACAACGCTGGCCAAATGCGGGTTGGCAACCTTACTAATTAAGTCTGGAAAGTTTAAATTATACAGTAAGAATTTACCTATTATAAAAGGGAATTACAATTTAAATATAAATCATGCTTACATGAAAATATCTATACATAAACTCATGTTTGATTTAACATCGGGTCCGGAAATATCAAACTGCAATATCCAAGTTAAATAACATAAGTTACACACAGATCATATAAAAACAGAGGCAGTGGAGTATAAAATTCAAATAATGACCTATATCGGTGCTGACATTTCCGCTGCCTCGGGACGCACCTCCATTATAACTTGAACTAATGCCTCTGTTTCTACACTACCCTGTCTCTGGAGCCAGTGATTTGACGAAGGTATTGTCACTAACCTATAGATTGGAGTTATTCGAACTGATGTATAAAGTTTAATGAGGGGATTGTTTTGTTCCTGGTTTAGTTAGTCAATTATAGAGCATATTGGCTTTCCGGTTGAGCGTGTAATTAAGGTTATTTCACGACGTATTTGTGATTTAATTTCAACAAACAAATCCTTTATATTCGATATTAATCACTACATAGTATAAAACAAAGTCGCTTTCTCTGTCCCTATGTCCCTATGTCCCTTTGTATGCTTAAATCTTTGAAACTACGCAACGGATTTTGATGCGGTTTTTTTTAATAGATAGAGTGATTCAAGAGGAAGGTTTATATGTATAATAACATCCATTAAATAGTGGAGAAGTACTGTTATTTTTGAGGTTTCTAATGTGATGTCGTAAATAATTACATTTTTTCCGCTTACATTGCAAACGCAGGCTGAACCCTACGAGTTTTATCAAAATAATGTACTAAGTATTGTACACATTGAAAAGGTCTACAGAAAAGTCCGCGATGGTACCTATATGTCTCTTATGGATAACCCACAATAACTTTTTTTTGTCATTTACTTTTTACGACAAATAATGGTTAATTTTCGAAGCGATTTTAACCAATACAGCATTAATCCTTAACGAATTAAATACCTTGAATACATTGTTCATTTAATATAGATCTATATGGCCCTTTACACCGTATGATTTAAGTGAATATTTTCGAAGATATTACAGATTTAAAAATTGCGGGACGTAGCGTTTGCGGCGGTACCGGCCGGCCGCCATTGCACCCGTGCGAAGCCGGGGCGGGTCGCTAGTAATTAATAAAAATGAAATTTTCAACAAAGTACCTATAAATTTGTTAGATTCCTCATTCATTCTATCAGTTTTTAAATATTGTGTGGTTTGATAATATTATAATAATATTATCTTCATTAGGAAGATAATATTATCTCTTAAAAAGGGTTACATGAATAATTTTACTAAAAAAAAATCACACAAAAATTGCACTGTCGAATATTACAGTAAAATTAAAAGCCAGAACTGCTAATTTGGGTGCAAATCAGCAATAATTGGTAAAGTTTGTCTGGCGGTCCTCCAATACAGCTGCAATGAGAGCAAAGTATGAGAAGGACCGCGTGTGAGGCTGTGATAGCTTGTAGTTAGTTTCTTTAATTGTATCTATTATTGCTTGACAGTTTTAAGTGGTGTTATGGTAATTAGTAGTTGTGAAATATGTTTTGATTTTTCCATTGATGTGGAAATTCCTCGTATGAGTACTGTTAATAGCACAGATTAGGTTATAGTGAGCTTTATAATATAGGTATTACTTTAAATATTATTGTTTAATTTTCCGTGATTAGGTTTATGATCTAGATAGGTGAAAATAATTGAATATTACAATATGAAACTGATTTATTAAAATTGAAAACAAACATGCAAAATATTGTACAATATAACCTAAAATATTAATATCATAATTTATATCCTTTCATATTATAAACCGTGTAACTGTAACCAAAAAAAGAGAACATTAGAAGACGTATATTTACATTTAAAGTACAAAACATCTTTTAAAGAATACGGTCTATATTTTCTCGTTTAAATACGCACGTATTCATGCTAGAATAACTAGAAGTAAGTGAATATAAAGGCAAGGAATACAAAGTACCCATAAATAGTAGTATTATGCCAGTATTATTATGCATATGAAGTAACATCCACCACAGAATATCTTCTGAATTGATAATTATTAATATCAATTGATTTGGTACATCTGTTCCATCCCTGACCACTTATAAGGGACAGATTTGATGATAGACGAACCCTTGCAAACAACATGGTCTTGGAAATATTTTACTTGCGAAATTGTTTAATTAGCTAAGTGACTAAATGAAATTGTTTCAAATACTTTCCATCCTTTTACATATTTATAAAGGTCTTCTGAAAGTTGGCTAGAGCAATAACCTTGAAAAGTTGAAATTCAGCGTATGCACGCCGCACTGGTCTCGAAGCTACGCACAAAGCAAAGTTCACGTCAATCTGGGAATAGTTTAAAACAGATCTCGCACACAGCATCCAATATCTATTGAGCGAGCGATCCAATTGGATCTTTTCTCGCTAATCACATTTCGGCCCACAATTATCCGTACCCATAATGCCTCGTTATAATATTCCATTATATACGCATTCATAGGCCCCATTTCGGTCCCTTTGTCCCGTCTGCTTTGTCCCTTAGATCCGCTCTCTCGGAAATACTTCAGCCGGTGAATGATATTTTAGAAATGGGTATTTTATATGGAACTTATTGTTCGAAGCTTCTCCTAATTAGGGTTCGCGTGTTTTTTGATGTTTTTGTGTTCTCGCTCGTGAAAATGTTCAATGTTTGTTTTAATTTCCCTTTGAACTGACTTTGGAAGTTTAAACGCTTGTTTGGTTTATTCTGGATCCGTGTTGTAATTATCGGTTAATTGATGACCGGAGATTGTTTTGATTTGTTGAAGAAGGTAACGCTTTGTTGTAGTTGTGGTTGTAAATCGATAATTATGTTTGGGGTCTTTTATTTGATTAGTTTATGTTCTTGTAATTCCGTGCTAAATTTAAGAAATAAGATTCTGAATTGGCAAACGTTTTACGTGATTTAAAAATGATCGATTTAAAGTGACTCACAGCTTTCTTTATTTGTACTAAATATCGAAGTCATCATATTTTCCTATTGAACACATCTTATCGTATTCCCAAAAAAATACTGCAATTGTTTTAAAGTTGTATGAAATTATTTCAGCATATACATTACCTCCATCTTTTCATTACCTCCATCTTTTCATTACCTCCATCTTTTCATTGAATTTTACGTAATTGATTAGTCAGGAAGGGATCAAAAAATCTATATATAAAAAAATGAAACCCGTTTTCCTTGGTCACGGCATCACGCGTGAACGGGTGGACCGATTTCGATAATTCTTTTTTATTATATTCCTTGAGTACGACTCGTACTGTACGAGGATGGTTCTTATGTAGAGAAAACGTAAATATTATGTACCACGGGCGAAGCCGGGGCGGACTGCTAGTATATTATAGATTTGTTGAAGCGATTCTTAATGATCTTATAATGTACTAGAACTATGAGCAACTTATATGAAATGCTGGTTTTGACGTTAAAGTTTTGATCCAAAGTTTAAACGATATCACGATAGCTCTAGTCAGTGAATTAAGGCTATTTCTGGGCTAAATTTTATCCAGATCTGATTAGTTGTTCTTGCTTATAATAACAACGTGACAAAAATTAACTAATTTTCACGATTATAATTATTATATAGTTAGTTTTGTAGTGAAAATAGGATTTAACATATTATGTAGAAATCGTATTTATTTGCATTTTACTTATTTTATTAAATAATGTTTTATCTTATAACTACCGCATTCAATTATTAATTGACTTAAAAGAAAATGTTAAGGTTAGACCTATTTACTAACGAAACCGGATGAAGCCGGGGCAATACATTAGTATTGAATAAAGGCACAAGCATATCAATGATGAGAGTTGCGGCCGTATTACAGCATTAATTAATTAAACCATCGTTAAATGAAATTTGAGATGAGGACCTACTGATTATGATGAATCTAATTTATACGCAATTATAATGATATTAGCTGATGCCTGACTTTGTCCATGTTTTGAGATAAATTTCAATTGTAAGTTACTTTACGATACAAGGGTGGATAGTTTGTGGAAACTGCTCTATTATACTATAAAAATCTCATTAAAATATGTATAGCTGTTCAAACTAGTTATTACCTCAAATGAGTTGAGACAGATAGATAGACTGTTAGTTCTATTTTGTTAATAATGCAGAAATGTTTTAGATTTAGTTATAATATTATGTATCGAAAAGTGAAGGTTACGTAAATGATCACATGGATCGATATTTTTTATAGAAAATTTTGTATTCAGCACTCGTACAAAACGAATCCTTAAGACAGCTCTATAATACATGTTCTATACATTTCCTTCCCATAAAAATAAATCATTCTACTATTATAGCTTTTCAGTGACACACGATTGAGGTTACAGTTCACATGATTGAGGTTAAAGATAAATATAATATGATTGAGTTACACAGCAATGTTAATATAAATAGAAAATGATGCTTATATAAATCGAAATGAAGAAATAACAGGTAAAGCTAGTTTTCAGGAAACTCCCTTAACTTCAGTGCTTAGCGGAGTCAGTACATAATTTCGCGTACAAAGTAAAAAATAAGGAAAACGATTTTTGGTAGATAAGAGTGAAGAAAATTATCATCCGACGCGTACCAAGTTATAGGGAAAATGTTTTTCCTTAACGATTCTTTAATACTGTATGGATAATGTTAATATTTTGGTAAAATATTACGTGGAATGTGCAGATGGGTGAATAATTGGTGCTTGATTTTTAAGCCGATGTAAAGGGAATATAAAAACAACATCTTTAATTCTTTAGTATCTTCATACAGTACATTTTGTAATGTAATTTATTGTAGGATACATTCACTGAAGCCGATATAAACATAAAAGTGAAAGTTTTAAAAATGAAATAAGCAATTGAATGTGTACATAACTAAAAAGATGGCTTAATAACTATAAATTAATATAAAGAGAATGGAATAACAATTGAAACACATTTTACTTCTAGTGAAGTCGAAATTTCTTGAAAAAAAACTTATACACAGTAGTAACAAAAACACAAATTAATTTTATTTCCAAAGCATTTCCAATCCCCAGCAACCTTTACAAAGCACTTCTAATATCAAAATGGCGAAAAAACAAAAAAAGCGCCCGCCATTTTGTAGCAATATCAAAATGGCCGCGCGAATTGTCATCTGCGCGTCCCCCGGGAACGCCTGCAAAATCATAACAGTTGCATGCTAGTTCGCCTAGTTCCTAAACTTTTACGTTCATATTGTGTTCGGAAAGTAGATTATGAGACTGTTTGAATGTTAATGCATTCTGTGGCGTAGTTATTTTAACTTCGCGAGTTATGGCTGTTGTATTTGTTTTACATGGCCGTTTGTAAAGGTGAATATCGCTTGTGCTTGATATATGCTAGATCGTATCTTTAGGGTGGTATTAGGTTAAATGCATTATATTACGTTCTCAATAACTATGTTTGTATTATTATAATGTAGCTACTAATAGTATCTAGGTCAGCTAAAAAAATGATGACTTTCAAATTTTAAAGTAGTTTTTCAGTTCTTCTTGATTATATTGGTACAGATGAACTCTTTGCCTATTCATTTAACAAATTCTTTGTCTTGTCATAAACGACAATCCATTCTTACATTGTAGGTAGCTCTCCTCTACATTACGCAGCAAGAACTTGAAAGAGGCTAAAGCTAGGTAAATTTAGTGATGGTCTAATACATATTAAAATGAAAGTACATATCAATTGTAATATTATATGAAAATTTTGATGTCCAGTAATACTTTTTTTTTCTATTTTTGTACGGATTTTAATAAAATCTACCACATTCAAGTAACGTACTTAGTATAAGTCAGCCCCTTAGTAAAATTAAAGTGGTTCGGACGTTTCTGTAAAGACGGTAACTAAACCCTAGGAATTCTAAAGTAATTTTAGTAGTTAGACACATAGCGGGAGTTGACCGATTGAGCTGAAACTTAGCGCGTTAACTTTGAAGCAGTTAGGGTTTGGTGTGAAATGTGAAATGTATTCCTTATTTTATAGGTTAAAACAATAATAATAGACTAATAGTATTGTATGTAGATTCATTGAAGGAGTAGCTTTTTTTTTTTAAAAAACCTATGGTTTATTTATAAAAGATACCATTGATATCAGTGTAATAATCAAAATGTTTAATAAGAATTTGGTGATGACAATCCATTGTTTATGTTAAAAAATACATCATTGAATCGTAATCATAATCATAAGACAACAAGAAACATAATCTAAATATATTATAAAACTCAAAGGTGACTGATTGACTGACATAGTGATGTATCAACGCACATCCCATTTGTACCCCCAAGGGGAACGTTTCTTTGTAGATTTTAAACAGATCACGCTGAGACTTTGCAAAGCTACTGTGACGTAGGCATCCGCTAAGAAAGGATTTTGATAAATTCTACCCGCAAGGGGATAAAATAATAAAAAAACTACCCAATTTATAACGCGAGCGAGGCCGCGGGTAAAAGCTAATTCATATATGAATAATAAAGACACAAACCTTTCCACACAGTCTTGTAAGCACACACAGTTTTCATCTTTAAAGTATATCAAAAAGCTCATGTTACCAAGTTCCTTATAAAGCTCTCTTCCATAAATAACTGCAAGTATTCAACTTTATCGCTTTAATATTGTCTAAGAAACCATAAAAATAGAGAACTTAATGCTTTCACCTAGGTCGAGAAATGTTCAGACTAGACTAGACAAATGGAGCCAGAAATAGGCTACAATTTATCTAGGTAACGAATACCGTCGCTTAACTTTTTGTTCTAGACTTAAATACTTGGATAATAAACTGGGAACGTTTAAAATTTCTAATTGGAACTATTTTATTTTGTGTCTAACAATTTTAAGAATATTTCTCAAATCTTGTAGATAATCTCATTTGTAGCAATTATTCTGAAATTGGAACTTGAAAATTGTTATATCTTTGAATTTATTTCAAAAATAAATTAAATTGCTTGGCATAAGATTGCAAAAGGTCACTGCAATGTGAAATACATTTTTGTGTATAAATGAGATTGAGAGATTGAGAGATTGAGAGACAACATATCAATATTATTTATATTGATATATGTCGTACTAATCATCTCTAAATATGATAAAATCATTTATTAAAGAACATTAATTAAATACTAAAGATGATCCTCAAATAACGCGTCACTAGTGATGGATATTCCATTCATACTATACAGATACTAAGGTGTAATATCTCTAGGGACCTAAGATCTACGCACCATACCAAACCAACCAAGCAACTTTCCACTCTATTCCCAATGTTATAGAGTTCAAAATGTCACGTATCACATAATAAATACAGCAGTTGTGATTTCTGAGGATAATCTTTCGTTAAAAATCCCTTGTGGGGAGAGGAACGTTCACCAAGAGACATTTTAAGGGCATACTTTTATGGCGTCGAGAAGCGTTCAGTTTTTGTCAATGTTATTTTTACGCTTTCGAACCATTTGCTGGAAGATTCGAGACTTCTATTTTCAACACTTACCGGTGTTGAGTGAGCTTTTTTGCGATGTTTTACCTATAGTTTAATAGAAGCGTTAAATGATTTTCATTGTCTGAAAATGCTAAGATAAATAAAACTAAAACATCAAGAATGGCAATCAAAATTGTAAAGGAAAAAGGAGACATCATTACAAAAATAAACCAGAATACTGCTTATGATGCTCTTAAGTCTAAGCTAATAAAAGCGGCTTGCCAAATGAATGTCCTTGTATTTTAAGTTTTTTTAATGTTTAATTAATTAAGATAATGATTCTATGTATTTAATTTTGTTTTAATGGTGAATTTTAGATTATATTGAAGTATATTGAGTGTTGATTATATTGAGTGAATTTTAGATTATATTTAGATTATATATTTGTGTATAGCAATTTCTTCCATAAGGAAATGTATAACGGATTTAGATGTATTTTTAGACTCTTAATAGCATTCAAAGTGACAACGTATTTTCCTTTTCATTTCTAAATATGAGACAGGGTACATCGGATTTAGATGTATTTTTAGATTCTTAATAGCATTCAAAGTGACAACGTATTTTCCTTTTCATTTCTATACGAGGCAGGTAAAATTTGTCTTAGTTGTAAATAGAGAGGTTATAGTAGTATTTCATTGGCCCTTTGTTTCACAGTAATTAGATTGAATAACAAAATTAGCTATTGTCGACCGACAAATAATTAAATGAAGACATAAAAGTATTAATTCCAAATAGCTGACTAAAATAGCTCTCTAACATACAAAATTCGATATTATTTGTCTTGTTTCGTTAGTGGATGAATCCTTATTTGTTGGCATATGAAGATTGTGAAATCAAGTATATAGTGGGGTATGAGATAGATGCCTTATTCATACATCTGTTTCACTGATCAATTTTCTTTAAGGACAAGAAGGTGATCACGGATTAGCCTTCTGTAAGACCAAGACATTTTTTTTGTTCATCTACACTCGATATCGAACCCAAGACACCTCGAATGTACGCTCTCGCATTAACCACATTAACAGAGATAGTCACATATTATGAAGATTGCATAGAAAAAAAAGAAGAATATTTTGAACTGAAAAAAATCAAACATTAGATTTTCATCTATTCAAAGATTACACAAGTATGGTTGTTTATTTTTAAATCTTCAAAAATCTATACGAAATTTACCAACAAAAATTACAGAAGCACGTTTTGTTTTTTTTCATCCTTGTGTCAAGTTTTTTCTTAAAAAAACCCCCGAAATTCACCGTATTTGTAACTTGGTTGACCTCATTAGAGTAATGACCGAGTTCAGGTATGACATTAGCGGTCGCCTCCCACATTAGGTCCCAGCTTCGGTGCTTTGTGGCCAGTCCAGCTTTTTGTTACTTTCAAATAAATGCATTGTTTTTGTTGTTTAATTATTACTAAATGTCTATTAATTGATGTGCAATTATGGACTTTCTATTATATATAATCATAAGCTCTCAGATCGCAGCTTCGCCCGCTTTGTCCAAAACCTAATAAATTATACATATACTAAAACCTTCCTCAATCACTCTATCTATTTAAAAAATCGCATCAAAATCCGTTGCGTAGTTTTAAAGATTATACATACATAAACAGACAGACAGGCAACGACATGATTATAAAAAATTGTTTCACAAATTCAGTCTGTATTGCTTCAAATTTAAATACCTGCACAAATTTAAAGCTTT
Organism: Colias nastes; assembly: GCA_907164665.1. NCBI lineage: Eukaryota > Metazoa > Arthropoda > Insecta > Lepidoptera > Pieridae > Colias > Colias nastes. The sequence continues at coordinate 12,654 of CAJQZM010013564.1, forward strand.
ATCTCGTTAAACTAAAAATATTTATAATGGCCATATTTAACACTAAACTGCGACATAAACGTTAAATTGGATATTTAAATATTAATATACGAAATTATTAAATTATGGAAAATTGAGTGTTCAGTTAATTTTACATAATATATTAAACAGTGGAGTGAGGTAATGTTTTTAATTAATGATAATTATTGTGAATTTTTAATATTAATTGATAAGTTATTTTTGTGGGTTCCACGTTTTCGATTTAT
>CAJQZM010013567.1:0-18696 GCA_907164665.1 Colias nastes
TTCTTCTTGTGTGTGTACCTTTTTCTAGAAATAAATGTTTTTTCTTTTTCTTTCTTTCTTTCTTTCTTTCTTTCTTATATTGAACGCAAGCTTAGAAATAATAACCACTCGGCTTAGTATTCACTGGACACACAACAAAATATCACTAAATATAGATGTATTCATATGAAATGTACTATTTTTATACAAGAACGGAACTACATAAGTTTCATTTCCACATTTCTTAAATATAAAATGTTCCGTAATGCTCGCTTGGCCGTTCCACTTTACAATGATGAAACGCCGAAGGCAATGCTTCAGAACAGTTTATTGTTGAATACGTCCGCCACATGGATGTACTTTTGTTTCTGAAATACGAGATGCAACAATCTTCGTCGCAAATAATTTTGCATAAAAATTTGCTCTTTTCCGTGTTTTGTTTAGTTTGGGTCTGCTATATTGTTAAGGTTATTACGCTTACCTTTGTATCGTCTGGGAACGTATGCAAAAAATAATATTAGAACCGACAACTATAAAAAAGTCGGATCCATGTCGGATCAGTCACACCACTTATAATTTCAAATGACTGAACGTTAATTAATTGAATACTTGGCAAGAAAATCTAATCAGGTAATAGATTGATAAATTAAATCAATCCTACATCTGTTCAAACATTAAATCATCAACGAATCCATCTGACAACAGCATATCAGTTAATTCTGAATTCTCATTAATACGTTCTATCAGTTAATTAATAGAAGCTCGCAGCTCACAAAGAACGTTTTGAATTAGCTGTAATTCCTAGGATACTCATTACGTTGACAAAGAAGTCATTAACAATGCACGAATCACGTCATTCTGGGCCTTAGGACTATCTAATTTATTAAACTGCTTTAACTAACCATTATTAAAAGTACTTACCATCCGGAATAGTAACACGTACATTTCTCATCATAAATGAGAAATTATCGTAATATTGCCTACAATTTTGAAGATAAATTGCTCGTAAAGGTGAAATTGAATAAGAAATTATTGTACATAATGAGATATTACAGCTTTTTTGGGAGAAAAAAAAGTGAAGTCCCATGTCCCCTAGTGGGGTAAGGGGCAGATGCATTATACATCTGTTTCACTGATCGATTTTCTTTAGGGACAAGTAGGTGATCAGCCTTCTGTGTCCTACCAGACCAAGACATTTTTTTTTCTTCGTCTCCACCGGGAATCGAATCCAGGACCCCTCGGTGTTACGCTCACGCGTCAACCACTGTACCGAGGAGGCGGTCAAAGGCGGTTTTTGGGAGAGGTTACATTATATTTTTTGTTGAAATCAGTTAAGGTCAATTGTTTCTACTTCGTGACATAATATCATAGGTTAAAAGCTTAATGAAAATCGCAAAAAATTGATGAAAATGTAGCATATGGCTTAAAAAAGCATTTCGTAGCATTGCTAAAACTAAGACAAACAGGCTAAATTACTAAATAAACAAGATAAACCAAAACATACTAATTCATAAGTAACAAAAGATACTTGTACATGCTTGTCAAAATAAATGCTTAGAATTAGTTTGGCAGACAATACATTCGTTACTGCGAATGTTAATGGACATGTTAATACTACATTGTGTAAGCCGATTTGTACTGATGTCGCTAGCTAATGTGCATAAAAATTCTCATTTTACTCGCGTAGAGCTAATGTTAAAACCGAAATAAGATAAGTATAGTGTGAAATCTACATAGACGTTGAAAACAAACATTATACTACTTAGAGTTCTTAATAAAACATTTGAAAAGTAGGCGCTTTTTTACAATTTTCAAGATATGTCTTGAAATTAACTTACACGAACATTAATTCAATTTGATTCTAATTAACGTCTAATTCCTCTTAAGGGAGACCAATTAAATCGTAAGCAATAGGAATTTATTTGGAATATATCGCTTCTTACTTTGATACGTTCGATTGTGATTGTCGTTTTATTGCCTGGCGGAGACAGAAGGATTACGTTTGATTGATGAGCACAAACCATATAATTAGAGATTTTGTGCTACATTTGTTGATATTAAAGGAGACAAAACGTATAAAATAGAAGATTACCTTTATATAAAAGTCATAAATCGGATAGGTCGTGTTTTATACTTGATCTTAAAAATAGTCTATCTAAACAAAATGTGTTCATTTTGTTTTCAGTCAATAATGCAAAAAAGACAAGGAAACATGAAAATACAACGACCAATATTTTACTGGTTTGATGGAATTGGGTTAAACAATTTAAAATAATTATACTCAAAATAATATAGAAAAAACGTAAGATAAATTACAAATTTACAGGCATATGGCAAATTTAATAAAGCCCATACTCATGCCGATGCAAATGTTAATTCTGAGTTGTTTTTCTTTAAAATTATACCCAAACCTAAATAAACATTGGTTCAGGTTAATGTTAAAATAGAAAATATTTACCGAAGCATTTTACCGCGTAGGTCAATGTTTTCCAAACACGGTTCTCTTGTGTTATGAACCTTTACGTATTTTGAAGTGATATGGGCGGAAAACAACCCATTTGTATCTTATATGAGGATGGTTACATTTTAATATGGATCCAGTTACATATTAAAAACAAGGACTGAACTTGAATGAGTTTATGATTGTATCAATGTAAATTATATCATCTAAGAATTAATATTATGTTATGTTAAATAAATAAATAAATAAATAAGGCTAAAACTAAAATGCGAAAATAGATGTGAAATGCGATACCGTTCAACAATTTTAAAATTTTCGAAGCAGTGAAATGGCATCGTGGGTGGGTTATTTTTAATCATAAATATCTTGAAAAATATATTTATTATTTATATATTACATATGTATAATTAGGTAATTTGACAAAATACTACAAATATTTTAATATTTCTGATGATAAATGAAAATCATTTATCAAAGAATCCCTAAAATATTGTCCATTATTGCGGATAAGTGCTGTCGATTAAAATATCCCCAGTTTGATGTCTTGCACAGACTGCCATCAACCAATAAAATTAATGAACAAGGTATCATTTCACTTTGAAATGAAATGAAATGAAAAACCTTTACACCGTTTTAAGTGTCTCCTTTTAATTATGATAGCAAATCGTTTATTGTAAAACAACGTATAAAGGAACATAAATATACAAATACTGTATCCATTTAAAAATACATTGTATTTATATAAAAAATACGTGTTTCGTAAAGATAACTCCAGGCACCAAAATTTATGACGCTATTTCGTTTCGTTTCGGATATTTATTAAAAAGCGTAGGTACCTAGCAGCTGGGAAAATAATGTTAAAACTAAAAAGTATGTATGTTAAAAATGACTGCGCTTTATATTAAAATATTTAAATTACAAATACCTAAGTTGGTCTTAGTAAAATGTAAGAAAAAATATGTTGTTAAAGAAACGGTCACTTTTTTCTACGAAAATGTAGGAAACTGCAGTTTCATTTAGATTAAAATTATAGTCTAACGTTGCATCACGGTAAATAAAGAAATTTCCTGTGTATTAAAATAAGTAAAGACACCCATAACGATTAAAAAACGTTTAACATATATGCGAAAACATAAATAACATTCATAATCGTATTTTCCAGTATATTTTGCGTTCAATTTAAAGATTTACCGCCGTAACCTGACTATGCGTGAATAAAATCAAATTATAACCATGTTATCGGGTAGTTAGTTCTATTAAACAACACAAATACATTGGGAAATAGCCTTTCTAAGTAATTTTGGTTAAATAAAATCATTCAAGTCACGTAAGGTAAGTACATTGATTGATGGAGCAAACTTTGACGGTTTGATGTATTGCCTTATTTATTTCTTTACATGGCAGAGTGCTATATATGATTCCAATTATACTGAACCAATAATTATTATGATAGACTCACTGAACAAAATCGAGGAGCGGAGATAATTGTTTGCATTTGATATCTGCTGAATTATCTGTCATACATAGTATGTTAGGATAATAATTGTGAAGGTATTGGTAATCTCAGTGTTTGTTATACTACTATTAAGAGGCCGTATCGATTTTAAGAGTGATTTTGACTTGTTTCTTTAATTCTTTAGGAGCTCGTTTAAAAAAACTAACTACTATGTTATATGAAAGTAATGGTATAATTTAAAATTTTCTAGAATATTCGATTATATAGATCTGCCGTAACAACGTTTGCGCTCCCGTATATAATCTAAAATTCTAGAGAACTTTAAATTATTACATTTCTTTCATAAAACATATAATATGTATTTTTTTTATTGCAAATTTTTAAGCATTAACCTATCATTTAGTGTGTATTTTTTATTTTTTTTAACTCTGTTGTAAGAACTAGAAATTTGACGCCATATACGCATAAAATTTCATCAAAGTAAGGCTATTTTAACTTCGATGTTCTTTGAATTTTTCAATAAAAGTACATAAATTGCCTCGAACATATTTTAGGATGTCTCAGTGTCTTTACTGTAGTATATTTTATAAGAAAACTTCTTCTATTAAATTCCGTGTAAAATACAAAGACACGAACGTCCCGCATGGAAAAAATTGAAACACGCCTTAGGTTATTGGCTATTAAACAAACTGGACAATGAATATCAATAAATTGTCTCGAACGTATTTTAGATATTGAATGAATCTTTAATTTAAGATATCATCACACATTGTTACTAATTTAGTTTTGTTAAACGAGCGTCTAAAGAATTACAGAAACAAGTAAAAATCACTCTAAAATCGATAAGGACTCTTAAGCGCATCACACACGGTGAAGATACTATAATATTTTATGTTAAGATTCTCTAATATAAAATATTACAGTATCTTAAGGTATCACACACGATTAAGATACGCTAGCGATACTAATTGTCATTTATTTTAATTGTCATTGTCGATATTTCGCTAAGGATTTGTTCACCCTACCAACGACGAAGACGACCACAAACAAAATTTTCATCCAGTCGCAATTTAACAAAATTGTGAAAAACATACTTAAAAATAAAATATTAAAATTTCCTGTCGTTCTGATGATTGGATTTTTTTTTTGCGAATAATAAATGAAAACGTAGATTTTTCGTAGAAACGGTGGCTCCTAGAAAAAAATGTATTAGAAGTTTTTTATAGATAATTTTATAATCTACAATTTTGGTCCCAGGTAATTATATGATTAGCTTACCGTCTCGGCGAAAATCGCAAAAAACCTATTTTTTTATTAATTGACCTCGAATTTTTTTTCTTCCGAGTACCAGTATGACGGGAAATTTTAACCCCTTGACCACCGAGCGGCCCAATGAGACCGCGACACAATAGATTTTCTATTGTGTCTGTGATTCCGGGGATTTTATTTTGAACGAATTTTGTCTGGATGGGAATTTTGGTCGTTGTCGTCGTAGTCGTTGGTAGTGTGACCGAACCATTACTAAAATGTCATAAATAATGTATGTATTTGGTATATTAATATAACATCTTATAGGCCGGGAGATACTGACACAAAATTTCGGGTCATTTGTAACAGGATGGCGGTTCTACAGGGGTCTTAGTGCGCAATGACAAAAAGAAAAATGATGGTCAGAACGCTGATACCGGCGGACTAGTCGCGTGGGCGTTAGTCGAACTCGTCGGATAAATAGCGAAAGTCAAACGATTTGTAACACAAAAATTTTAGAATTTACCGATAGCCCATAAACTAATTTATTCGTCACGCTTCAAAAATACGACTGTACAATACGTAAAATAATTTTTTTACAGTATGGGATCATTATATTCTGTTTGTTTGTATACAATTCTACCTAGAAAAAAATATCGCAGATTGCAAACATGGGGCGGACGATTGTAAGACTTAATTATTTTTGTCATTGCGTACTAAGACCCCTGTAGAACCGCCATCCTGTTACAAATGACCCGAAATTTTGTGTCAGTATCTCCCGGCCTATAGATGGCTTATCGCTTGGTATCTTAAGATATTGAAGGTAAAATATATATTATCTTCGTCGTGTGTTATGGCTCATAGAATTTGTATGGCGAGCGATAATCGGAAATATGCTCTAAGATAATATATATTTTACATTATCTTCACCGTGTGTGATGCGCTTTAGGATAGTTTGATTAAAATAAATTAATATGTAGATATTACGAGGATATAATAAATAAAGTTCTTATAATATAATTTATGTTTATCACATCTAATATAATGTATTAATTTTAAATTAATGGAATTATTCTCATTACCCATTTGTAACACCTTATAAATTTGTATTGTTTTCTTCGCCACCTATTATTCTATTGTAATCCCATAGAGGTCAATGTTCCCTGAGAATAACATTATTTGAATTTCGCATTATGGTATTAATATTATGTTTCCCACAATACTTGTATAAAATACTTGTAATTTATCATATTTGTTTGTAGATATATATAGATAGATAAAAAATGTATGTTTCTGAAAATAAATTATTATTTATTGTTATAAAAAAGGGACAGAGATCCACATTTTGATTGAATTTATAATAACGTTACCAAAAAGTAAATATTAATTTAATAAATAAGCAAATTAATGGAAAGCAATCAATCACCGTTTTAATATAATCCTAATGAGGTTTGTAATTAAATTAATAACTCGTTCACCAAAGCGAGCGAAAGGTTATAACTTTTATCGTTTCATTAGTAGCTACTTCATTAAAATAGTACCTAATTAGATTATATAAAAATATTATCTAATTGATTTTTTTTAATTTATAAGTGACTAGCTTTCCTCCCGCGGCTTCGCACGCGTTTTCAAAGTATTTCATTGTAATCGGTTCAGTAGTATTTGCGTGAGAGAGTAACAAACATACATACACATACACATACATCCCTCCTCACAAACTTTATAATATTATAGTAGGATGATTTGACTTTATTGTCATCAACCCATATATGATATTATGTTCACACTGCATAGACGACAGCCTTCTATGAGGGTTCAGTCCATGATCCACCATTCCTTCCCCGTAAAAAGAAATAATCTTCAAAAGGTTTTATTCGTGAATGCAGAAACAGAATATGATTGGTTACTCACACATAAATCGCCTATTTTTTTTCTTTATAGCAAGGTACGTAATTAATTTTGATATAATCTAAACATACTGTTTGCATTTTATCAACATTATACACTTCTGTGCACTTGAATAATGTAATCTTGTACAATTAATTAGATACTTCCTTATAGATAACACTAGTTGGTTGTATTTATAGCATCTTCTATTACATTATCTTTGCTCATTACAAATTATGTTAAAGAAATTTACCTTAAAAAATAAAGCCGGATCCTTTAAAATCGATCTTGACTCTAATCAAAAATAATGTCAATACGTAAAAATTATATAAAGTCACTTTTAGTTTTTCTACATAATGTAGGTTGTGTCAAATGTTTTAGATATTCATATGATATCGAATATCTGTCTGTTTCTATATAAAAATATGATACCATATGTACTCGACAGTCTCAAAATAAATAAAACAGTGTGTATGTGCGATGTGAGATTCTAAATTAGGTGAAACCCGCAAATGAAATATTAAATGAAGTTCAACCTCGGAATACTGTAAATATTCTACTACCTTAACGAACTTTTGTGAGATCGTGTTAGCCTGCCGTGTGCCCACGTGACCTAATTCCTAACAAAGCATGCTCCATCGATGGTATATTGTGTATACAACAAAATAGCCTTGCAAAATATTGAAGGACATCTTATCATCAAAAGTGCTTCGTCATTAAGTTACGAGCAGCCGTTCGCTTTCACGAGAGTTCTTAACGATCCTTTACACTTAAGGGCCACCCATTTCACAATACCCAATAATAACACAACTGAATAAAAATCGCGTCTATAAACCTCCCAGTTCCAATAACGTCCGATAAAATAAAGTTAAAAGTCAAGTACTTTTGAAATACCTTGAGTTGTCTCAATAAAAGTAAATTGTATTTAAAAACGTTCGTAAATTCTCTACATTAAATTTTTACATTGTGTATAAATTCCTTATCAAAGACGTTGTATTCAAAACGAAAACAAGAATACAGAACGACGCGTCTGAAAAGAATGCTTTGCCGAAATTGAACAAAAACGTTTAGGCAAACGTCCGAATACAACGTGAAAAAATTTCACTTAGGATCCTTATCTAAAGAGAAAGTCGGGTGAACCACGCGTGGAGGACGTCGAGATAAACAAGTAAATAGGCTGGGGTGTGATAACTGAAAATTCCCTTTCCGTAAAGGCCAAATGTTTCAGTGCATTTCCAACAGCCATGACGGAAAGTTGTGTGTGTGATTTTTATCTGCGATATTTTCCGGTTCTCTGAATACTTCCTTTTTGCGTCGTGTATATTTATATAGAAAGGGAATTTCATAGATTCATAAATTTTGAAGTGTGAAAATTAAATTGGTGTAAAAATTTATTAAAAGCACAAATTTTACAACAATCAAAATAATCAAAACTTATTGGTAAGTTAACCTTCCTGTTTTTTAATATATTGAATGGCTTTCCTTGTATATTTCTTTAAAAAACAATAGCACATACGTGATACGTCTTCTTTTACTTTAAAAGTTTCATGTAGAGATAAATTTTATGTTCGTACTTAGCCAAGAAACGATATTTTCAGTATGATCATAAATATTGAATACGAATGAGGATTCTATAAATATTGTTGGAACTTTAAACAGTTAAGAAAAAATATTTCACTTCACATAATAATAAAAATAACATTTTATTTATAAACATATTTCGAAACAAAAAAATCGTGTGCTATATTATATTTTCTATAAATCTGAACTATTTATGAAAGGAAAGGAATAATATGAAAGGCTAAAAAATACATTTAATAATAAAGAATATGCATTGAATGCATTCCTTTTATTTTCATTCTAACTTCAAAGAATATCAATATAAGAAAACAAAGTAGGTATTTCATTATTAAAAACGATCTTTTTCCGAGCGCGCTCTTACATTTATACCTTCTTAGATTTTTCTTAGAATTTCCGGTCTCCTTCGAAACAGGTGTTTCTTAAATCCTTATTTTATTTAATATACTTTAAACTTTTCGTACTTGGCTTTCATTCTAAGTACTAAAAATATACTTCAAGTGTATAATAAAGAAGTAGTATTATTACATGCCACCGCGATATAATTTGTATACTCAAAATGTGGTAAAAAAATGTTTGCTATTTATTAAAACAATTGAATTGTTGAGACAATCTGACAATGTGACAAATGATTTTGTTTTATAATCGGCAGGTCATCGATTTTCGATTATAACGGCATTATGGCTTTGGTCTGTCAACAGTATCTACTTAATCTGTCGTTAATCTACTCTCATAAACTCGTCAATAATAAAAATAAACGTATTTATAGAAAAAGAGAAATGATTTTTGCTGGAAATAGGTACTGTTGTTTAGTAAAGTACGTATATATAATTTTAATGTAGAGTGTAAATAACGGACAATGCAAACGATATATTCGTGGTACGAACATGATTGTAATATTAAATCATTATGATATTCGTATTCTTTTTAATACCCATACCTAAAATATTATATTCGTAAGTCTGTAAGTACATAAATAAAAATACTAGATGACCCGACAAATAGTTTTCCTGTCTTCGCGAGAACTGTCGAACGCAGATAGGTAGTTTAGTTATGTTTGCTCAATTTTTTTGGCGCAACTTACTAATGTTTTTCTTTCGTAAGATCTTCTACAAACACAACACAAATAAATGCAATTTCCTCTTCATCATCATCAACAGTCCGTATTACTTCCCACAATTCACAAATGAAATCACTTCCAAGATAAACATTAGGAAATATCCCAACAATGATCCTATTATAGTCAACGCTATAGACTTAAATCTTAATGTAAGTTTACAATGCCCAGTGTCATAAAACAGCTCATAAAACGTCCCCTACTCGTTAAGTGAGCGCCTCAACGATACATCAAGACTCTCAAACCACACCTTCAAAAACCTTTATCCAATTTAATGCTTACTCATTCTTATAAAGCAGAGAATAGCTTCACATATTTACAAAATAATATTCTCTTTCATCAACAGAATACGTGAAGCATATTTGAGCATACACGTACATATTATTTGAGCTGTTTTGTCTTGCAAATAAAGTATTACCTACAGGTGTATCTAATAATATCATGTCTACTTGGTAACAATCAAACACAGGTATGTCGACCGCAGTAGACGATTATAAAACTTAGAGGTAACAATTTTTTACGTAAATCTTAGTTCTACAATTGTAGGTACATTATATCAGATTTTATTTTTCTAAATAGGTAACACAGCATTAAATAAATAACTATGTTTTATATATATGAATATTAAGAAAATATAACTTTGTCCCCCGTAGGGAAGTATAAAGATAAAAGTCAGAGGAGAAAAACTCGTTTACCCGGGTTAACCGTAAAACTGAATAACGGCAACATCGTTTACATATCCTTGAGTTTTAATAGCACATTAATCGAATTTCGCATACGCCAATCACTCCTAATCTGAAGCTCTAGGAACGTAACACCGTGGTACATTACGAGGTCAACGGTCACCCGCTTGTTATAATAAACTATGTGTACTGACCGATATATATATATTATAGGGGTGGGAAGCTGAGAGGGGTGGGAAGCTGAGATATGGTCTTGGTGGGAACCTGGATGGGTGATACAGGCTTACCCTTTAAAATGCCAAGAAACCAACTGCTGTGTTAGTAGTGGAACACGAGTTTGAGCAGAATCTCAGCCAGTCCGAGGCATCCGCGTCCCCGTCGACCACCCTGGGAACTGCTACAGCCGCGCCGCCGCGCGACCACTACCTAGTGCTGTAGTTGCTAATGGATGCAGGGCACCGGGCGATGTTCTGCGCCCGAAAACAGAACCGCTCACCGAAGGGAGGCAACCCGAAACAAACCGAGTCAGTCTGCTGACTCCGAGGTGGCAACCCCGCCAGCAGTCTAGGACACAGTGGGCTAATCACCTACTTGTCCGAAACCAAATGATTTACGAAACGAACACAGTGCAAAACCGGACCGATCTTTTACCGACGACCTTTGGCATGAAAAAACGGACACGAATTGCATTCTGGAATGTACGAACACTTTATGATGACAGCAGATTAGAACAGGCAGAACACGAAATGTTAAGGTACAATCTGCATATATTAGGCCTAAGTGAAGTGCGTAGAAACGACTTTGGGGAGATGAGAACACCAAAAGGTCTGACTTTCCTCTTCTCCGGCAAAGAAGACGTGGACAGCGTGCGTGAATACGGTGTGGGACTTCTTTTAAGTGAGGCGGCAAAAAAAAGTTTGCTGGACTGGAAACCGGTTTCTGAACGAATTATTACAGCGCGCTTTAACTCTAGAGTGCGTAAGATCACGGTAGTACAGTGTTATGCTCCAACAAATGTCGCCGCAGAAGAAGATAAGGACGATTTTTACAGCACCCTCCAACAAACCATGCGAAAAATACGTAAACAAGACATTGTGATCGTTATGGGAGATTTAAATGCTAAGGTGGGCGACAACAACTTGAATTGTGAAAGACATCTGGGCCAGCAAGGGCTTGGTTCACGGAACGACAATGGAGATAGATTCGTCGAATTTTGCCAGAACCATGACCTCGTAATCGGTGGTACCCTCTTTCCACATAAAGACATCCACAAATACTCATGGATGTCTCCCGACGGAGCGACTCGGAATCAAATCGACCATCTCGCAATAAGCCGCACGTGGCGCACTTCTCTCCTGGACGTCCGCAACCGAAGAGGGGCCGATATCGACAGCGATCACCTGCTGATGATAGCTGAAGTCAGATTGAAAGTGGCCACTGTGAATCGAACAACTGACGCTAACAAGTTGGGACGGAGGTACGACGTGAGCAAATTGATAGATCCAGAAGTCCGTCGCGAGTTTGCCCTAGAGCTACGCAACCGCTTTTCTAGCCTCCCCCTAGATGATTATAGTATAGATGATACATGGAACCACATCAAGACGTCTTATCAAGAAACAAGCTCAACCATATTAGGCCATCGACCCAAAAAACGTGATGAATGGATCTCGCATGCTACCTGGGATCTTATTAAAGCCCGGAGAGAACTCAACCTAAAAATCCATGAATCATCGGATGAAAATGAACGAGCTGTTTTCAAAGAAGACTATCGGCAACTTCGAAGAAGTATTTACCGCAGTACTCGAAGGGATAGAAGGAACTGGGCGAATGGTATCGCTGAACAAGCACAGACTGCCGCTGAGACGGGTAACCTAAGAGAACTATACAACGCCACGAAAACCCTATCTGGCAAACGTGGATCTAGAAAAAGGGCTCTTCGTGATAAGGAAGGTCGGCTGATCACAACATCTGAGCGTCAGCTGGCTCGATGGCAAGAATATTTTAAAGAAGTTTTCCACATACCATCGACTGATCATCAAGACACACCATGTACTACTGCGGCACCTCACCTGCTGGATATTGACACGTCTACCCCGTCAAGCGATGAAGTGAGGAAGGCGATCCTCTCCTTAAAAAATAATAAAGCCCCTGGCATCGACCTCTTGACCGCTGAAATGCTAAAAGCCGATATCGAAGTCTCCGTCCAGGCATTAACACCTCTCCTGGATAGAATATGGACATCAGAAGAGTTACCGGAGGATTGGTGTAAGGGCCTCCTGATAACTGTTCCAAAGAAAGGCGACCTCAGTCTTTGTGGTAACTGGAGAGGTATTACTTTGCTCTCTGCTCCATCGAAGGTCCTCACTAGAATACTACTGAACAGAATATCCAAAGCTGTAGAACCTATTCTCCGGAGAGAGCAGGCTGGCTTCCGTCCTAATCGCTCTTGTACGGACCAGATCAATACTCTGAGAATTATACTTGAGGAAGCATCAGAATGGCAACGCGAGATATACCTTGCCTTTGTCGACTTCGAAAAAGCTTTCGACACTGTCAAATGGTCTAGTATCTGGCGCCGACTAGAAGAGATGGGTGTTCCAGCCAAGATAATAAACCTTCTGATGGCAATATATAAGAAATACGCATGTAAAGTGACGCATGACGGGCTGATATCGGACAACATTGATGTACGCGCGGGTGTAAGACAAGGCTGCTTGTTATCCCCTCTCCTGTTTCTGGTGGTACTGGACGGCATTATGCACAAAGTCAACGATGGTAAGCGTCGCGGGATAGAGTGGGGGTTGACCGACCAATTGGATGACCTGGACTACGCTGACGACCTGTGTCTGCTTACCCATAAGCGCGTTGACATGCAGTCCAAACTAAACGATCTCCAACGTGAAGCTGCCCTGTGTGGACTCAAAATTAATATCCTGAAGACCCAGGAAATGCGCACTGAGGGAACAAATCAGCAACCGCTGACGCTTGGACCAGAGCAAATAAAGCGTGTCCAGCAATTCACGTATCTTGGCAGTGTTGTGTCCAATACTGGAGGTACCGAAGAGGACATCACTTCGAGAATCGCCAAAGCTAGGGCAACCTTCGCGCAGCTACGACCCATATGGCAGTCGGAAGTGCTAACACGTGGAGTGAAATTTAAAATATTTCGCTCCAACGTTAAGAGTGTCCTCTTATATGGGAGTGAAACGTGGAAAGTCACCAAAGATATCTCGCAGAAAATTCAGGTCTTTGTCAACCGCTGCCTCCGACAAATTCTGAGAATTCACTGGCCTGAAAAGATCTCCAATGACCAACTATTGGAACGCTGCCACGAGACACCGATTTACCTCCAAATCTTACGCCGTAAATGGACATGGATTGGCCACACTCTTAGAAGGGACACCTTACATATACCCAGGCAAGCCCTGGAGTGGACTCCGCAAGGAAAAAGAAAGCCTGCCCCACATAGGGGCCATAGGACCTTAAGTCAAGTAAGTCACTGACCGATAGCTCATAGCACTGACCTTTAACGTTTATGTCATCAAAAACAATAAACTTGGCCATGTGTTGTTGTAATAATCTGTTTAGTATTCAATCCAGGAACAATACGATTAATTCGAATCGAAGAAACGGGCGATGCAATTAATCATGACGTAGAGAACAATTAGGAACACGATTAATCTGTACATGCGTAGACAAATTATTTGCTATTGTGCAGTTGGTACTTATGTTATGTTATATGTGTTCAGCATTAGTTATGTTACAATTATAGTTTGGTTTCTACAATCAAAACATTACACTACATTAATACTTCTTATAGATATTTCCGAAAATGTATTCATTTAATGTAAGATTTAAAACTGTATCTTATACTTTTTTCCTCTACATGCTCGTATCTGCAAAATTTTAAATTTACTCGTTTAAGTAACACATCTTGTGTATGCTATTTCCAAATCTTTTATATTTAACCAAGCGTTTTAATCGCGTATTCCCATATCTTTTACTTAAGGGAAATGTATTTTTTGTAGCCGTGAGCAATATATCATATTAGAACAAATACTTTAAGGCAGAATGCGGTGTATACGCTCAAAATTTATCGTTATTTCACGGTCCTTTACACACACATTTCCGTAAACAAAAATAGAAATGTTATCCGTAGGTAGGCATGCTTAAATCTATCTACGTTTTGTTATCTTAACCTTTTTATAAAGCTTTCAAAGAATAAAAAAGATTTTAATTAAATCTTAGTTATCCAACAATTAACATGAAATGATTTTAAGTATTTAGTTTGAGGTCCATATTTATTGCTTGAATGCCTTTTTTAAATAAATCGAAACTGCATCGGAACATACCTACTCAACAAGTTTAATACTTTCATCTACAATCTACATCATAAGCTCTTTACCTATGAGCTGTTTTCTGAATATTATCCATTTTTATAACTTAACTCCGAAAATAGGGCATGGAGGATATTATGTATTTCTCGGCGATTACTTTAATATATTTTTGCCTAGATAGTATGCTTATCAATTTTCCAAAGCAAATTATTTCTAGAGAAGAATATTTTATTAATTTGTTTCGTGATAGACAAGAAGGTTGGTAATATTTTTAAATATTATTATTTTAAGTTTATGACATTGAGAAATAAATTTCAGGAAAACACAAAGGAGATATTTCCTATTCGTTATTATTTCAAAATATTATCTTATTTACGTCCAAGTATTTATTAAATATAAATTCTCATTATTCCCTGATGTTCTAAGGTTACGATAATAATTCCAAAATTTTACAATCCATTGTATCCAGTTATGGATAAATTGCGTGAAGAAAATAATTGTTATGTTTATGATATTACATTTATTGTAATTCTACTAGAAAAACATCATGAAAAATAAGAGTATTGTACCATTGGCTGTATCTATATTGTTTCTTTGTTCTGTCAAACGTTACGTTATCCCTGAAAACTGTTGCTAATAAATTGAAAAACTAAACAGTTCTATAAAGAGCTTCTATCTTTTTGGCTACTTCAGTTAAATAGGCATTCGCTTTCACCTTCCAAACAAGTAATCTTAACCTAACGTAAACAAGGAGAGAATATACACCGAAAAATCCGAGCTGCAATTACTTGGTGCATATTAAAACACCTCTGTTACCACACTTCAGCGGACTAGACATTTGAAACAACGCAAACCCGAAATGAGTTCATACAGTACTGTCATATTTGAGTACCCGAAATCTGGCATACACTGCTACACTTGTTTTGAGCTTTAAAGTTTACAGTATCCGTATGATAACACGGAGAGTACGATAGTACTCTAGTTTAGCATTTTACTATAAATAGAATACAAATCATTACAATTACTACAACCTGTAGTACTGTATTACTATTCTTGGTGCATTTATATTGTATCTCGCGAACAGCGAAGCGATATGCGAATAACGAACACGCATATTGTGTAAATATTATTCGCATTCGTTTGTACCAGTACCAGACCAGTTTTTCGGACTTCAACTCTCGCGCGAACCATTGTTCAGTTCGAACAAAGGTTGGCATCGACACTCATATACGAATGTTTCGATGAAACATCGTTGAGTCACGAGGCAAATAGCAAACACGAATGTGTAAATGCACCATAATACACTACAGTTGATTTAGATAATTATTCAATATCCGCTCTTAATATAGCCAACAAATAGTCAAATACTAGATGCAATTAAGTTCAGTCCAATTGTTTTGCATAGATAATTATCCACAGAGCAACAATAGAAACTAATAACATTGTAACTGAAACGCTTCAAGCGCTGCTAAAGTGATAATGAAATCGCTTATTGGAATGCAGATAGTAATTGGTGACGTAGTTAATTTATATGAATGCTACGTTATTTGCAACAAATTTTTTTTATCAGATATGAAGGAATGCACTATTTTTATAAATCGTTAATATATATAATTTTGAATTGCGTTTTTTTCTTAATCCGATTATCTGAAACAAAGAAAACTTGATAATTTATAAACGTATTCATAACACAGAGAGAAAAAAATAGGGAAAAAATATATTTATTACTAAAACAATTTACAGGCAAAAAAAATTATCTTTATGATATAGCATATTGTACAACAAAATGAGCCAAATAAAAAATATCACACAATATACTTTCATTTAATATCGAATCCACACATTCTGCAAAATAATCAAAGGCATTAACTTATGCGTGCGTAGGATCATCTCACAATACATTATAATAATTGAACAAGAAATGTTTACCTACCTATATTATAATCCAACCCAGATTTCAAACAACAACAACCCACCCTTCAATGTAAGTAAAATAATTATATTAGCAATGTTGTAGAATGTTATCTTTTGAACCGACTTAAAAAAGGAAGATGAGCTGAATAATGCTCATCTTCCTTGGCTAGTTCAAAGTTGGCACTTCTCATATTATAGTCCCGCTAAAATTGTTCAGGGTTTTTGTGATATTAATTACTTAATTAACGTCACGTATGACACTACTTAAAATCACAACCTTCTTTTTATTAAAATATGTTTTATATTAATTAGGAATAAAAAAACCAACCACGAAAAATTTATAGCAATTTCGTAAAATATTCGAAAAGCTCAGTTACCTTACCGGTATATATTTCATGTTCATTATCCACGGCTAATTAATTACGGCTTCCGTGAATCCGAAGCTATCTTGTAATCACGCAAAATGCTACAATGCTTTGCAAATCGCAAATATCAGGCTATCGTCTAAAATCTGAATCCATGTGTGTTGTTTCGCACGGCATGCAGGATATCAAATATTGCTAATTCTGTGCGTTTACTTAATCTGATTAACCATTCGTAACACTAATGATATGAATGCAAAAGCATGTTTCGGCTTTCTTTTAGATCGTAATGGAGCGAATTAATGGTATGATTTTTGTGTCTGGAGACAAGGAGGCGAATAATAACATAAACTACTTTTTACCGCGATACAACATCTCAATCCTATGCGAATTTCCTTTGAGTACACGGGCAAAACAGAAAGCTCGTATTACGTATTATAAACTATTATTTTTTTTTAATAGATATTCCTTATGACCACTAACTGCACACTTCAGTTATTTCTAATAACATTGTAATGACGATGCATAACAGTAAAATCTTATAGACTACTAAAATATCTGTTCATTTTATGGCAATTGTCTCTGTTTAGGTCTCCCCAATAAACAAAATCGTTTTTCAATAGCATACAGTGTGATACAGGTTCTAAATGCAATATTAATATCGAATAAGAAGCCCAATTTCGAACAAAGAATAAAATACTACAAAATCTAGCACGTTCTTATGCGGGTTGCAGACCAAGAGCTAAGCTAAGTTAGTTTAGCTTAGCTCGCATAGCTGACGCAGTTTTCCTTATACAACTCGTGGCGTACAATGGTACTGTAAATTTTTATGTTATTGTTTTCTCGGGCTCAAAGCATTCTGCGCAAACTTATAAAGTTCCTAATCGCTTTACAGTGAACATTTACTGCGAATTTATAGCTCTATTTTGTGCTTTTTCTCTTGCATGGGTTGAGGTTATCTCTAAAAATGTAAACATTTTTAACGTATTTTATGCATTTAGTATTGTATTATGTTTAATGCATTACAAAGATTTTTTTTGCCTTCACAAAGAAGCGATTCCAATATTTGAACTTCTTATGAATTCATATTTTGTTTTATATTAATATTTGTATCGAACCGAGACAGATAATGAGAGAATCATCAAAGAAATTGTAACAGTGACAAAGCTAATGGATCGGTAATGAGAATAATGATCGCTTATACCAAATTGGTAATTCCCAAAAGAAAAGCTTTCATAACAGCAAGTTTGGTAAAGACGATCCATAATTACTTGTCAAACATTTAGGCCCGTATTATTAAACCGATCTCGCGTCGCGTTCACGTACGAAATCAGTTGATACACTCTCAAGTTTAGTTCAGCACCTTAAGGTCGTTGCGGGTTAATAAACACATATAGACTAGAGTAGATAATTTTTGAAACAAAAAAAAATCGCAGTCGGATGAAATCCATTAGAAAAGGAGGGGAATATGATGAAAATAAAAGGAAAAATAAATTACGGTCAATCCGAGTTCGGGAAGTGGTAGGGGGGGAGCTTTTAAGAGAAAAAAATGGTCTCTCTTGATTTCCGACAAAACTACAAGTCCTATGGAAAAAAGTTCAATAGCAAAGTTGTAGGTAATAAAAAGATCCCCCCGTGGTCCAAGCCTTGTCGCGGCGGAGGGGCTCAGTAGCT
>CAJQZM010013570.1:0-11320 GCA_907164665.1 Colias nastes
TATGGGTCTATTTTATGGTTTAAGTTTCTTAATTTCTACTTTATTATGAAATAAGATAGGATTTCGTCTTGTCTATAGATATGCCCTGTTGGCAAACAACTCCTTGATGATGTGGCCACGCAATATTATGCTATCTTAGGCCAAAAACAAGTAAATATGTTAAGTTCTTGTAAATTTTTTCTTTAAGCTTCTTTATCCAGTGGGTACTTTCAAAATTATAGGTGTTTTAATTCAGAATTTTTCTATTAGGTTATGTAAAGGAGCAAATAGATGAACTAATGGTAATGTGCGAAGCCTCCATCCCTGATGACAGTTCTCTAGAGTGCTCTAAATATTTAAGGTATGAAAATATGTGCTTTAGCAAGTAAAACCTGCAAGTAAAAGTAATACATTTCAAGATACTAAATAGATATTATTAAATAATCAAATGTATTTATCTTTTATAGATTTTGTAGAGGTCGGAATCTCATGCTTAACTTTACTGGCCTTGTTGGTCGTGGAAACAATTTAAGATATAAAATGGATATTCTGGGACCTGGTCAGATTGGTAAGTAACATAATGCTTAAAACTTCCAAGAACCTGAATATTAAATTAATTTATAAAAATCTATACATATGTAATTACAACTCAGCATACAATAATAAGTTAATAGTAAATATTATATAAAAATACTATTGCATTGTCTCCTTTAACTCGTAAAATTAAGTTCTTAATATACTTAAATAGTTTATGTTTACAAAACACAAAGGAAGGAAGAAATTAAAAATATAACATATGCATGTGTATGATTATAATTATCAATTATATAGGTTATAGGTAGCTTATGTTTGAAAAATATGTTGCCTGTAACCACTTTTAACATTTCTTTAGAGGAAATATAATCCTATCTAACAGTGAAAGTAAACTTTTAAATTTATCATCTCTTTTAATATAATTACAGGGGGACATTGCAATTTTTATTCTGACCGATTAATGAAAGAAGCAGAACACATGAGTGCATTACAGTCCTGGGCACCTGAGTTTGTTAATTTTATAAGAACACCAGAAAGACCAATAAAAGATAGCAAATGTGATATAGTAATAGAAAAACCAACATACATCATGAAATTAGATGCAAGTAAGTTTATGAAATTTGATTTACTGTCTGTAAATATTGTACATACTAATCTGATGATATCATTTTTTTTTCTTTAATTTCAGCTGTGAATATGTATCACCATTTCTGTGATTTCTTTAACTTGTATGCATCATTGCATGTCAATTCTACTCATCCAACAACATTTTCAAAGGACAATCACATTCTTATTTGGGAAACATTTACATATGAATCTGCCTTCAAAGATGCTTTTAAAGCTTTTACTGTTAATCCCATTTGGGACTTAAAAATGTTCAGAGGAAAAGTTGCATGTTTCAAAAATGTTGTATTTCCTCTTTTACCACGCATGATATTTGGACTTTACTATAATACACCTGTGGTAAGTTGACAACATAGCCATATGGAACGGAAGCTGGTTGTATTGTATATAGATCATTCAGAAAATAACTGTATATCAAAATATAGTAGAAAAAATAGAAAACGACTTGATCATGATGATAGGATAGGAAACCAGTTTATTTCCTATTCTTAAAATTTTCTTATGGTCCCACCGCAGGATTAGTGTGTTCATAGTTTTTTTGATGAAAAGAAAATTTTATGTATATTTATAATTAGGAGAATATATATCGACTAGATTTCCAGTCAAAATTTGGCCGCAAGCATTTTTAATTAATATTCATCATCTTTAACAGCCAGCAACAATTGCGGCTGGATTTAATAAGGCAACCATATATATGATAATGAAAAGAAAAAAAAATAGCTTTAATTTGATATATGATTCATAAATGTGCGTTATGATTTATGAACGTGTAACGTATAAATGGATTGAAATTATACCTGTTTGCACCAGGCTGCCAAGGGGTTGCGGCCAGGTGAAAAGCGGCAACCGTGGTTTTTTAGTAGGTTTATGTAATTTGCCTTGATGTAGACTATAAATAACAAGTAAATTTTTTTTCCAAAAAATCGATTAGAAAAAATTTAATTAAACATGCTTGCGGCCAAATTTTGACTGGCAACCTAGTCGATATATATTCTCCTAATTATAAATATACATAAAACTTTGGTTTCATCAAAAAAACTATGAACGCAATAATCCTGCGGTGGGATCTAGTATTATTATACATATTTTTATTGGTTTTAAAAATATGTATAAGAAACATGAAAAACTTCAAAATTTTAATTGCTTTTTACATTTTGTTTTCTAAATATTGTATTAAATCATACCAATCATTAAACAAGATACATACTATGAACAAATACATCACATATCCAAAAACAGTACAGTATATACATTGTATGCAAATAAGATTTGGATTCTAATTATAAGTTTTTAATAATAAGTGTATAGTGAATATGTGACATAGAGTGAAAATGCCCTGCAAAAATAAATAATATCCTTTTATTTATCAGATAAAATGTTTTTAAGCTACCATGTTAACTATTGTCCTAAAAAGAAAATTGCAACATTATAAATATATTTTCTAATATTTTCAGATATATGGATGTGAAAGAAGTGGTTTATTTCACGCATTTTCCAAGCATATTTTACATTCTCTTAAGATACCACTGCATATTCGTAAAAATGACAAAGTTAGGATTACGTTATTATCAAGAGGCACTACTTATCGAAAGATAATGAACGAAGAAGAAATAGTGAAGGAATTGCTTAAGAATAAAGAATACCATGTGGAGAGAGTTGTGTATGACAGAACAATATCTTTCTCACAACAATTGGAAATGACTCACAACACTGATGTATTCATAGGAATGCATGGAGCTGGGTTGACACATTTATTGTTCCTTCCCGATTGGGCAGCAGTGTTTGAAGTGTAAGTATGACTTGTTAAATCATGATTCAAACTGAATGTGTTAAATTACTTTGATTTACTTTAGTGATGGATGATATTGGTTTTATCCACTTATTTGTATTGCTATTTGAGCTTTTTTAATATGATCCTTTCATTAAGCACTCATCCTTTCATATCTGTGGGAAATTTCATCTAGATTTGATAACAGATCAACTGTTTTAAAGTCAGAGTCAGTTTTAAAGAGTTCCATACATCCATTCTCATAAACCTTAATGAAGAAGGACTACAACACTTCTTATAAAATTGTAAACTAAAAAACGAGTCATACTTAAGAATGTAGAGATGAAGGTGCGGAATTCAAGGCTTAGGTTTTGAGGGAATGTGTCTTTACATCAGTATAAAAATAGGTTTGATGTGCCTGGAAAAAGAGATCTAAAATGTAATCGACATACATAAGTATGTTTATTTAAATTAAAAAAAAATATTATTGCAAATTTTCAGGTACAATTGTGAGGATCCTAACTGCTATTCAGATTTGGCTAGACTTCGCGGTCTGAAATACGTCACATGGGAAAATAAAACAAAACTGATTCAGGAGGATGAAGTAAGTTAAAAACTTAAACTGTGTTTTACTGTACCTTAAGAAGTTATTTGCTTGCCTTTTCGATTTATAGAGTAATCAGAATATATTTTACTTTTGCCCTTCTTATTCTACTGTTATAGAGCTTTATGAGAACAAGTGATAATAGAGCAGGGTTTTTTTATAGTCATTTTAGCTTTTAAATCACGATATGTTATAAAACAAAGCCCCCTGCTTTGTCTGTCTATCTGTTCGCGATAATCTCAAAAAGACTTCATCGAGTTTTACTCTGTTGTCGTCGATCGATAGTGTGGTTCTCGAGGAAGGTTTTGGTACAAAATTTGTTAAATTTTAGATGGGTGAAAAGCTAATTTGTTCATATTAAGCGATTGTTCTCCTCGATTGTGTGTAACAAAATAGCTGATGTTTTTCCATATTATATGTTTTAAAAGTTACTTAAATTGACTTTTAAACTTGTAATCATATTTTATATTTTAATACTGTTATTTTTAGGGACATGGCCCAGGTGGTACATCGCATGCAAAATTCACAAATTACTCTTTTGATGTTGAAGAATTTTTGAGATTGGTGAAAATATGCGCCGCACACGTACAACAAAGACAGGACTTCCTAAATTTTGTGAAGGCATCTCTTGAATCTCGACGTATGAATGACGAGTTATAAATTGTATTCTAGAGTAAGATTTAAACTCAAAATTTGTGATACTAACTTGAAATTATTTTTTTATAGTACAATTTTGATGTACAATTAATTTTTAATAGTTGCTTAGTTATGTAAAAATTGTTTTAAGTTACTTAATTTCAAGTCTTAATCTTAAACAAAATAAATTTCAAAAGTTGTCTCAAAGATCAAGAAACTGAAATAAATTCCGAAAAGATAGTGTAGGTAACTTTATCATTCAATTTTCTACGAAAATTTACTTATTTCATAATTCTAGACGAGTTTAATGTTGTTGCCAATCATTTATCAGTCATGAAAGCTTGTTAGATTTATGTAAATAGTTCGAGGCTGCGATTTTTTTCCCATTCTAAATTCTTCACCCGAATACATTCTAAATGTTTCTTCTTTGTATAGAAAATTAAGTATTTCTTTGCTGCAGTTTCTCACTGGTTTATTTTAACATTTGATTGTGCTGGGTTTCTTTCTGGTTTTTCTTTATAAAAAACAGTTTCGTTCGTTTTTGCCGGTCACGAAACACAATCTTGCTTTGCATTTGATGCAAAAGGCAAAAGGCAACTGTTCTTTTGGCAGTACCTACAACAAACTTCATCCATAGTGGAAGAAAAATGACCTACATTGTCATATTTTACAGGGCTTTCGGGAAGTGGTGGTTTCTTTCGAGGCTTTTGAACAGTGGACGCCTCAGTCTTTTGAAGTTCAGCACTCCGGTTTTGTATTCGAAAGCTCTCGTACACAGCAAATCTGAATTCTTTCAGTCTCAATTTCTTCTTGGTTGAAGATCGATATAACAGCCAAGCATTATTCAGGCAAATATCTATCATCTCTGCAAAGATGCCTAGATAACATCTACGGCTTTTGAAAGGTGTTTTGTAGAGCGCGATAAGCATATCGGCCAGATCGACCCCACCCATATGCTTGTTGTACTGTCGAACTGTTTGAGGGCACTGAACGTCGGTCTTCCTTTTTGTGTTCGGTGAACTACAACCAAACGATTATCGTTGCACACCACTTGTGAAAAACAAGCTCTTTCTTTCTTCTTCAACACCTTTTCTGTCAGTAGTACGTTTTTTGCTCCTCTTATACGATTACTTTTGATGGTTCCTAATGCAAAGATGCCATAGTTTTGCCTCAGGATGTACAAAAGCTCTAGTGAAGTGAAAAGATTATCACAATAGACAATTGCTGGCTTTTGTTCAATACTTTGGCATAAGGCTATCCCCAGATTTAGGCTCATAAATAACAATGTCCATGTCTTCTAGAGACCCAATAGAAGGAGCAGGCGATGAGGAGCCGCTGTTCGTGTTATTGTCAGGGTTAGTTTTATTAGTAGGCATTTCACATTCTGAATCGGATGTGCCACTTCCTTCAGATGCAACATGTTCTTTTGGGACTAAAGCCAATATTTTTTGACTGCGGCTAGGCTGTTAACAAGCGAAAACAAAACAAAACTAAGCAACAGCCAAAATTAAAATGTTAGAGCAAATTAAAATTCAAACTGACAAAAAACAATTCAAATTAAAGTAATTCATTATTGTGTCAGTCATTTAGAGCTCAAATACCCCGGAACAAGTAACTACAGTTTGGCAAAAATGTCGTGAAATGGAACTAAAAAATATTATCACTGGCAACACTGGCATCTTTTTTTTGGTTATGTGTAACTGACCCTGTACTTGGTAATACCAATTGTGGTTTTTATTCAGGCCTATTTCATATTCTGGTTTATCTTTTTTATTTGTCATCTTTTTAGCACTTTTTTATTTTTTTTCAGTTTCCATTTGGTTATGAGCTTTTCGCGTATTGCTGCAATACGCATTCGGGATCATTCCATATGCTGATTTAGGGCATTTAATTTCAATTATCGCATTGTCATTATCATAAAGTCCGTCCGGTGAAGCTCCAAGAATAAAACATTCTTGGTCAATAAACAGACCGCACCGTTTTATAGAAATATTTTCTTGACGAGCGAGCTGATTAAGCGCAGGCGACTCATTGATTTTGCCATGCTGTATAGCAGGCACATAGTCCAAAGATCAACCGTATAACATCGTTTTTACAAGCGGAGCAGAGCTACCCTCTGTCACTTATAAGCTTGAAGATTTTTCGTTTTTTCGGATTTGACTTAAAAATAAAAAAATAAAATACACGTGTTTTTGGAATTTTGATTTATTTTAATATTTATCAAGAAAATTACAAAAATAGGGAGTGTTGCCTAGGAGCAACACTGAGATAAAAGGTCAAATAAAAGGTACAATTCTGCAGCCAATATTAAGAAAGATGAAAGTTTCTAAAACAATTTTTGGTTTTTGTGTAGCATAAAGCTACCCCACATTTTTCACAGACGTTGTGAGTAAATCCATCACACTTCGATAACTTACATCTAATTTTTTTATCAGACCATTGTGGCCAGTGGCCAATCTGGTCTTGCCGAACTGCTTTTGGTGGCACATGCTGAGCCGGGCCTTTTTTTTTTTGCTTGAATCTCAGTCTCCAAAGACCGACGAGTAGATACACTAGGTTTGACACCCATTTTACAAAGTGTCACACCAACTTCCAAGCGAAAGTCTGCCGACGATAATGGCTTGATGGGGTGGTTTTTGACCTTAGTAACCCTTTTGTACAGAAGCCACGAATTTACCATCGTAAGATCCAGGTAATGATAAAACAGACGCATTGGCCATCTTTTACTTCG
The DNA here is from genome assembly GCA_907164665.1 of Colias nastes. Classification (NCBI taxonomy): domain Eukaryota; kingdom Metazoa; phylum Arthropoda; class Insecta; order Lepidoptera; family Pieridae; genus Colias; species Colias nastes. Next base: position 6,877 of record CAJQZM010013570.1, read on the forward strand.
CAAACGAATCTTATAGATACCCATGAGGCTGTCAAGGAGGTCGACGCCACCCATATGGCGATTGTACTCTCCTACCACATTGGGACGTTTTATATACACGTGCCTTGAATTTTGTTTATCCCATCTACGAACTTCAGTTTCAGGCTTTAGTCCAGCGAATGTGGAAGCCAAGTTTACGATTTTGTTGTCCTTCCATGCGACAGTTGAGACATCAATCCCGCTGATGTCAGCTACGTACTCTTCTGAATAGCCTCTTTCCTTTTTCATTATTACTTTTTCTGCTGACAACTTACAATCTGGTATTCTATTTCTTCTAATAGTTCCCAAGCTAAGAATGCCTTCTTTGGCTAAAATATATTCCAACAGACGAAGAGATGTGAAATAATTATCAAAATACAGCTTGAAGTTCTGATTCCTTGGGATAATACGCGCTTGTCTCATAACAACGTTTGACGAGGCTCCTAAATCTGGCTCTGAATCTAAGACGACATTTTCCTTGCCAGTTTCAATTTCAGTGTTGTAGGCGTAGCCGGATACGCCACTCAAAACATAAATTTTATAACCCCACTTGTGGGGTTTGTTGGGGTTGTACCTCTTCAACATGTTTCGTGCTTTAGTCGAGCACATTTGCTCGTCAACACAAAGACGTTCCTCTAAAGGGACTTTTCTATAAGCTTCATTTAAAGAGTCTACCACTGGACGTATTTTATAAACCCGGTCATGATCAGGATGTTCCCTTGGCAAGTTTTTACTATTGTCATTGAAATGCAATATCTGACGATTTTTTTCAAATTTGTTCAATGGCATGGCTTGCTGTATTACAGGTGTTCCTAGTATGGAACTCCAGTGGTTTGTTACTCGAGGTAATTGCACGAGAGACATTATATACACCACACCCATGAATTGCCTGACGTCTTCCTCAGACAACCGAAAAGTGCTATTCGGATCTTTCTGCACTTGATATAAATTAGTCTCCTCAGAATTTTTTTTTAATAGTTCCTGTGGAAAGAGGTGTAAAAAGAATTGTATAGGAGTATCCAGTTCTAGAAGATCAGGACCCAGAGTCTTGTTTCCTGTGAATCTGAGCTGTTCTTCATTCAATTCTAGGTTCTTCTTTTTCCAGCGTAAGTTTAGTTTTGCTGGCTTCTCACGTGATTTCTTTGCCTGAGGGGGTCCATCAGAAGTATCGCAAGATGGTGCGCTTTCTAACTCAACCGAATTACTTCCATGATCGGCTTCTAAAGATTCTATTATGGAGTCCACATCAATATCCTCAAGATTTTCCAAATCTGGTATAAAATCTGGGTCTGCGAGGCTATCGTCATCGTGATCTAAGCCATCGTCACTATCTGCACCATCAAGCAATGCAGAAGCAATGTCTTCATCACAAAGGGAACGCTTATGAGACATGCTGTAACAAAATAAAAATAATCATAAATAAAAGATCAAACAAACAAAACACCTACACTTTTAGCCTGATGTAGCCTGTGGGCAACAAACAATAAATACTAGCAAAAACCAAGGAAAATCTTAAAAAATTGTCAAATTTAATATTATATCGTAAAATACAAACACTTACCTGTCCAATTTATAAAAAAAAACGACAAAAACCACTCGTAAAACTATATTTTTTATTTTTCCAATATGCACTCAACCGTCACCTTCCGTTTTCACAAACGAATGCAATATGAATTGTGTTTTGAAGCCAGTAACTCCATCTAGTGATATGCCGTTGTACTTTTCCGGTAGTTCGGACTGTAGACTTAGGGCAACAGTGCTTGAAAACGTTTTCAAATTAGATTTACGAATTTTATAGGACTTTGAACGGTATGTTGCTTACAGTCTACATAATGCTACAGAGGGTTATGTCTTTGGTTCTTTTGCAGATTTTCCCAAAATTCAATGCTATAACTAGACAGCGACGTAACTCGAGCCATAAAGCACTTCAGCCTGCAATACGCTTTCTTTTTTAATAGCATTTCTATCAGAAACTTGTACTTTTAAATGCTCTTAATACCTATGTCGCCTGAAATTAAAAAATAAGAAAAAATAACCAAAGTTAAGACAAGTTAAGTGAAACAAGTTTGACTGATTGCAGATTTGTCACATCAAAAAAAAAAGTTAAGGGGGGTTAGGCGGTCAGCGAAAATTCAGCTATTCGGGCCTGAGGTAAGGGGTGAGGTGGTCCGCGTTTAGTATGAAATCAACGTGCTCGAAACTAAAAATCGTAAGCGCCATTCACATTTTTATCAAAAAGTGAATGAAAATATTTAGTATTTTCTAAATCTAAAACAGTCACGAAATCGAGAAGTTAAATACCTATGTATTTGTGATTTTATACGAATTATTATTGTAAAATGCGGTTGTAATGATCATTTATATGATATTTTAGAGGTAACTTCAGGATTTTTTTTTATCGAGCAAAATTTTTCCAATCGTGTTTTGGAAACAGTCATTCCATCACACATACGTTCTGTAATACATATTAGAAATTTCAGTGCGAAAAAACTTCAATATTTTCAATTATAGCTCATAGATAACAGTCCATTTTGTCGTTTTCACCTACTAAGGGTCCTTAAGACAAAACATTTGACTTGGTATAAAAAAAAAAATCACTGAGTGGAAAGTGAAAATTTTAAATTTTATGACACATTTTTTAATGGAATTTATTACGGATGCTAAGATAACCTCTTCCTCCTTGGACCTAACCTAACCTTGTCTCATATTCTTAGGTATAGGCATGTCTGGTTTTTGGCAAGATTCACCATAATCTGCATTTTCATTATTAAAATTAATGCGTTTTGGTCTCCAAATCTTTTTTTGTAGATTTTTTCTTATTTTTTTGCCCCTCAAATTTTTTCACTACTGAAGGTCTTTTCTTAGTTATTTTTTTGAACAATGTGGTAATTGGTGTGACGTGGGACTTCAATGGGAATCAATGTAAGAAATCGGTCTTCAACTTGAAAATTATCGTCCACTGTTCTTACAATCAACGCCAAATGATTAATGGTAGATTTGCCCGTACTTTCATCCACAAGCAAAGAAAAGTTATTTTCTCTTAAATTCTCTATCAGGTTTTATTCTTTCCATAAAATTTGGATACACGCATAAACTATCAAAAAAACAGTAGAAAATCGTACTAAAACAGAAAACAGTGTTGTCATGTTAAAAACAATGATATTTTATGTATACAGGGTGTAATCGTTAAGTGTGCACAGGCGATTATTCCATAACTATTGCAGATATCAAAAAACTTTATACTGATATCGAAAGAATAACTTTAAAAAAATAAAATGGGAAATATCCAAAAAAGTTACTTTGGATTTTCCATACATTTTGTGTTCAAAGCAAATGTTAGAAGCGACGTCCTCGTTTTGGAATACCATTGTATTCCACATCGAGCTCTGTTTACAGTATCTAAATGAATTTTTATTAAAATTTGCGAAGTCATTTAAGCACAAATTAAAAAAAAGAACCAAAATTTTTCATATTACATGTTTAGGATAGTCATATCTCATACTAAATGTATGGGAGTGTTTGGTGTAAAATTTTTGGATATTTCTCGTTTTATTTTTAAAAAGTTATTGTTGTCATTTTACTCATTAGGTAAAGGGCTTTCGATATCAGTATAAAGTTTTTTGATATCTGCAATAGTTACGGAATAAATGCCTGTGCACATTTAACGATTACACCCTGTAGATACGTTATATACTCACCAAATACCCAAATAAAATGCTCCACACGCAGCGTCAGGCACACACATAAAAGCATTTGACACAATTTCATTTTATTTAAAATTATTACATTGACATATTATGTTATAAGAGAGATGGCTTTATTAAAACGATATAAACAAAAAAGACGAAGATAGTTTGTCACTTGCGCGAAAGTTTAAGAAAATGTCATTCAGAGTTCACCAATTAAATACGAAAAAACAAATAAGAATAAATAGTTGCCATGGCAATTGGGCATATATTAACGACACAGAAGGTACAATGATACAGAGGTTACCTCTTCTTCTTCTCTTAATTAATGGCTCCCGCCTCCCAATAAAAAGGGACTTCGCCAATGTGATATAGAGGTTACGTTTCCTGTACACGTACAAATGTGACAATTTCATATTTTACTATTTACTTATTATGAAGTTGTATTAATAAGAGGATAAGGCAAGACAAGGACAAGACTTTAGGGGATATAACTGTTTAAAGTATTTATTACTAGCTGTGAAGGCGAACACGCCTTCGGTCAGGGAGTTGATGTGATAATCATCATTATTTCATCAGATAGACTCACTGCTGGGCATAGGCCTCTCTAAAGATCTCTAAGGACCGATCTTACGCTACACGTCCAGGCAGTTCCCGGAGCCCGTACGAAGGTCATCACTCCAACTTTTAGGATACCGTAACATCGTATTACTTTGGCCCAAAATTTTCTTTTTTTTTCT
>CAJQZM010013572.1:0-15493 GCA_907164665.1 Colias nastes
GTGGTTCATTTGACCCATATTTTTTTCCTATGCGGGCTTGTAGTCTATATGCATATGTCGTGGCCATATCGTAAATTTGCTCATTTCATGAAATGATTGATCATTTCACGGAATGGTCGCATTTCATGAAATGGCCAAAATAGTTTGATCAGATCGTTAAATCGTCAATGTTTCACGATTTGGCCAGATCGTATAAAATATAGAGAGTCCATAAAATATTAAAAAATTCAGAATATTTTAAGAACTTGTTTATTGTCATTTAAGTTGGTGCCGCGGCAGCGGCCGGCGAATGCCAGAAGCGAATGGTTTTTGCAATAGAAATCATAGGTTAGGTTAGGTTAGGTTAGACTTTAATAAACAACGCACGAGCCGAGCGAGCAAAGCGAGCGTGCCGCGGCAGCGGCCGGCGAGTGCCAGAAGCGAATGGTTTTTGCAATAGAAATCATAGGTTAGGTTAGGTTAGACTTTAATAAACAACGCACGAGCCGAGCGAGCAAAGCGAGCGTGCCGCGGCAGCGGCTGGCGAGTGCCAGAAGCGAATCGCTTTTAAAAAAGAAACAATTATAATAATATAGTAGGATATTACGTAAATATAGTTAGGTATGTGTAGGATTTTAGACGCATTTTTTCTTCAAAATAAGATATCCGCATTTTCCATAGTACTCGAACCTCTTCGTCGTAAATTCTTTGCTATGATTTTCTTCATATTGTAATTAAACGAATTATGAAGTTTTTAACTGCGAATAATTAAATTTTCGCCAGCGGCCGCCATCTTATCACATAAACACAGCGCTTGCAGCGCCTCTACCAATAATTAATGTAACTATTTTACGATATGATCAAATAATTTTGATAATTTCATGAAAAAACCTCGCGTTTAGTTGGCCATATCGAGAAACTAGAGGTCAGTGGCGGGGCAAGACCTAAATTTGATGTGGGCAAGACAGATTTTGCGAGGCCCTGTTCTATGGCGACCTGAAGACGGATTTTATAAAATAATAAAAACAAACAAAACAATTAACACTGCCAACTTTTTATTGCGTTAAGTTTTGACTTCTTCCTAGTAAAGAAAGTAAACAAATAAAACCAGGGATTCCCCGCACTCTGGTTGGTTTTTTTTTTATTAAGGCATTGGAACTCTGGTCGGTCGGCGGCAAATGTTGCCAGACTAAGAAAACATGTTTCACAACAAAATTGATTTATATCTTTTTTTTATTTTATTCTCGCTTTAAAAAATTTTGAGGCGCGAGGCCCCTTGTACCGCGAGGCCGTAGGCGGTGGCCCACGTCGCCCACGCCTTACGCCGCCTCTCGGAGAAACGATTTCTTATCATTGATCTGCTCAAACCACATCATGATGTGGCCAATAGACATTCAACCATTTCATGAAATGCGACCATTTCACGAAATGATCGATCATAATATCATGAAATGATCAAATCTACGATATGGCCACGACACATATATAGTAAAGTATTTATCACCTAGGTCCCAGACAGGTAATTTTCAGGGATTTTTACCAGGAGCCTTTAAAATACTAAAAAATTGAGCTCAAAAGTAATTTATTACGGTGTCCCTGGTACATCAACAGCCTTGTGACCTAATTTTCTGGAGATTACATTTATGAGGACAACGCGTGATGATACAGCCAATATTTTGTAACGAAATATTTTGTGGAATTAAATCTTGGTAGATTTATTCATAACAGTAAATAATACGCAAAAATATTTTTTTTCTATTCTTTAATAATTTCTCGTTAAAAAAACATTTGAATGCTATAAAACTAAATATCAAAATGTACATTGTTTTATAAGGATCAAAGGCGTACTGTGTTTTTAATTGATTCTCTAACTGTCGATATTTTTTACGCACATGTGCCGGGTGCCCAAGTATTGCAGCACAAAAGTGCAGACTTTTAAAACTAAATCTGTAGTATAAAGACATCCTACTAATAAATGCGAATTATAATACTTTTATTTATTTAATTATCGATAATGCTTTATTGTACAAATTATAAGTAAACTTTTACAAATATATTAAATATTTTGCACAAAACGCGGCCTTATTGCTGGACAACAATTTCTGCCAGGCAACCTGATAGGAAAAGTAAGAATACTTACACAGCAGTTTGGGAGAGAACTTCAGTTCTGAAGTGGTTTGTTCTATTATAAGTCTGTCTACTTCTTCGCTGATGGAGTGATCTGTGTGAGGAATGGAACGTAACCAGCCGAGGACTTTTGCTGTTTCCTGAAATACATAAAGATATTTATATGTTATAGTTATTTATTTATAAAGTTTGGGGCTTTTTAAGTTTGTAGATAATATAATTAATATATTTTTACGTTAGGTTCTTATGTTGGTAAGTTTTTAAAGCAGGTTTGCAAGTAGGGTTTTTAACCGACGTTATTTAGTTCGCAATTCGCAGTGTATTTTTTTCAAATGTCTGTTTTTAGATTTGTAGGTAATTTTTAACGCACGTTTTGTAGTAATGTAATGGCTATTTCAAAAATTATGGCGAACTTTTGCCACCACATCTACGCAGTGGAATGTATGACTGAAGCAAATTTCAAATCGTAATTTAAATTATAACATAACTCATACGCAAATTATTATCAACAAAATGGTTACGAAATCATTTACCTTGATATATCTAGTTAATTCAATACAGTGCATTTATCATGTTAATTACTGCAATGATTATTTACGAGAACTATTTCAGATAATGTTTCTCGTTTCAAACAAGATAGAAACTTGTGATCACGATTTTCTATTCAATGTGTTTTGTAATAATGTTGTATGGAAAACAAAGTGTTTATATTGTAATAAATATAATTTGTATTATATTTTCACCTATGTCAGAGACACTAAAATTAAAATTTGGTTCGGATTGAAACAAAGGCCGGCAACGCAACCACTATTCTCCAGAGTCTGTGGTTGTTCATGGGCGGCGCCAATCATCGCTTTCTGTACGGTGACGCGCAAGCTCGTTTGTCAATTTATAATATGGTAAATTTATAGATTACATACCTCATTCTTCCCACACTTAACCAAGTAAGACGGTGTGTCTGGCAACCGTAGTAAGATGCAGAAATGGACCAATGGTATCGCCAGTAATATCCACAGAACTGTGTTGAACGGGAGTAGATCCCCTAGCACGAATACTAGAAGGTTTCCAACTGTCTGGATAAAGAAATAATAATGGTATTTTATCATGTTTAACATACTCTAAAGCCGGCTACTCACGTACCTGCCGCAGGGACAATATTGGAACAATCTCGGTTGCATGGTGGTCGGAGCATTTCAGCTGTTCTCTAAATTGCCCCTGCTTGCATATACACATCACAATTAAGGAGCCAATTAAGGGTGCAATGCCAATATTGCCCCTGCTGCAGGTATGTGCGTAGCCGGCTTTATCGGAGTGTATTTAAATTTTTAAGTTATTTGTTATACGAGTAAGATTTTTTGGATATATCAAAGTACAAGTAAAGACTATCATAATATATTAATTTGAAAGTTTGTGAGAAGTTTAATAATCTTCCTATTAAATAGCTAATCGAATTTTGATGAAATTTGGAAGAGCGCTAAATTAAAATTAACACTTATACTACTTTTTTCTAAGTACCACGAAGCCGCGGGCCGAACTTCAAAATAACAAGCCAAAAGTAAGAAAGTGCTAACAATATTTAGTAAATATGTAATTATTTTTTTTGTAAATAATATAAGCATTAGTTAGTAAATAAGCTGTTTCAATTACGAGAAAAATTCAAAGCTAAAACAAAAATGATAAACGTGATATTAATATATTATGAAGCATATTGTGTGTGGGTTCTTTCCCCACAGGTTATCGTTTCTTGGTATTGCTAATTCAATATACTTTTAAGAATATGCATTATCATAATATCTTTATGCAGTTTTAATAGGTAAGTATTATATTGTAATACTTTGTTTATGTTTTATTAGTTTGTAGTTGTTATAAGCTAACTTGTATACCTAATTATGTTGTTACAACAGTTTGAAATGAAAAAAGTATGAATCCTTTAGTCGTGATATTTTATATATTTTTAACCATTTTTAACTTTTAAATTTGTATAAATACCTTTAAATTATTGTAGAGTCACTGATCTTTCATAAGTGTACAAAGTTAGAATAATTATATCTGGACTGATATAAATGGACATTAAAAGTGGGTCAATATTGATTCTATAGGAGTCGGTTACACACAAACATACATGCATAGAGATAAAGCTTATAAAAGCGTGTTATTAAATTAAAATACCTTATTTAGGTAAATATCACACACCATAAAATACTTTGTCACAAATGTGAGAATTGAGATACCTTATACTAATACCATATAAAAATTACCTGAGAGAATATAACAAAAGTCCCCGTCATGCCCCGTATACTATCTTCACTGATCTCCTTCACATACAGGGGGCAGACCACGAAGCCACCGCCCGAACCAAAGCCTATCAGGGCCCTGGCTCCTATCAGAGCGATAGGGTGGGTACATATCAGCTTGACTGCCCAGCCAACCTGCAGATAATATTATTTTCTTCAGATAATCTAGTAGGAATTAAAATTAGCTAATAATGAGAAAAGGGGAAAGATATGGCCCAATTCAGAAAGCTTTTAAGTACAGAACAATGGAGAGTTAAATTTTTCACTTGCTTTGTATCAATCAGCCCCTAATCTATACTAATATAATAAAGCTGAAGAGTTTGTTTGTTTGTTTGTTTGAACGCGCTAATCTCAGGAACTACTGGTCCGATTTGAAAAATTCTTTCAGTGTTAGATAGCCCATTTATCGAGAAAGGCTATAGGCTATATATCATCACGCTAAGACTAACAGGAGCGAAGCCACGCGGGTGAAACTGCAGGGCGCGGCTAGTAAAATATATGAATGACATCGTGAGCACATATTTAGGCACCAAGATTTCATCGTTTTATTTTTTGCAAACTTATCTTTTTGCTTTGAAATCTGCAGGTAAAATATAAAAGGTTAATATGGTTTTCAAAATATCTGTATAGCCTGGGACTTATTCCGGAATAAGCGAATAAATTTGAACTTCTGAAAAGATTTAGAAATTCTTTCGGTTGTATGAATAGCATGTAAGGAATCAGAAATAAATAATAAATAAATTCTCTACATATTATTCTTATATCAACAATTTTGTAGATTCTAACTGAACTAGAATTTCTAGAAAATAAACTACATCCTTAACGAAATAGGAATATAACCTTTTTATATTCATTAGACTGGTCCCCACAGACCGCGCAGCCTCGCCAAGCAATGAATGGTAGCCATTGGCGGCTCACATTTTATCATCTATATTCTATAATATAAATTAAAGACTCTATCACATTTACACTAAATTCTTGCAATAATTACCGAAATAGGAATAGAAGCGCACAGCAAAGCATTCTTCCTCCCAAACTTATCAGCTGCCACGCCATATATGAAAACTGCTATTGGCGCGAAAATAAACATAATGGATGCCATCCATGACACCTCTTCTTCTGTTAAAGGTTTGGTGGCAGGTGATGTTTCTCCCATTAAGAGGGATTTGTTTGGAGATATCCAGCCCATAGCAGTCCCATAGGCGAGGATTGGCATGCACACTGAAACAATAAAATATTATTCTAAGGTTTCATTTTTGTACAACTATGAAAGAGTTAAATAAATAAATAAAATAAACAATAAAATATTTTTAAGTGTTTTTGTGTTTGACTTTTTGCGTTTGAAAAGCTTTTAAACAGATTATACACGTCTTTCATTTCTAGATGTTAAGATTTTTTGGTTGAAATAAATGGAGAAAGGAAGAATGTTTACCTATCTATTTAATGTTACAAGGTAAATACTTATAGTAGAAAAAATACTTAATTTCAGTAGTTACATAGAACATCATACTTTCAGGAAGTTGGTAAGAAAGTTGAAAGTTGGTCAATTATTTTATGCTAGTTTTTGAAGTGAAACTTCTTTAGGCGTGTTGAGAGTAAATTTCAAGATCGGGTCATGGCAATAAATAGGTGACGATTTTGATATCTTTTTATCTTGCCCAAGAAGTTTTACTTCTGACACTTGTGCTCGGAATACACGCTCTTTTTTATGGTAGTTTTTTTTTTCGTTGGAAGATAAATTTAAGATCTTATAAGTGTGTTATAAATTATAACGCGATGATAATATGCTATTTACTGCGTGAACATAGATTTTAAACCGTCTTTCAATAAAAGGTGGTTCTATATTAGTCTGTATATTTTTTACATACATATCTATAATTCAATCGTACTAATATTATAAATGCGAAAGTTTGTGAGTATGTGTGTGTGTTTGTTACTCTTTCACGCAAATTCTACTGAACCGATTACAATGAAATTTAGCACACATATAGAGGGTAACTTGGATTAACACATAGGATAGGTATTATTCCAGAAATACCACGGGAACGGGAACTATGCGGGTTTTCCTTTGAAAACGCGGGCGAAGCCGCGGGCGGAAATCTAGTATTATATAAGTTCTAATTTTTTCTTAAGCTATATTTCATTTTATAACGAAAATACTCAGATAATATAGTAAAATAAGTCCTTTTTAACAAGGCACAAGTTCTCAAACTTATTTAAACTGATCCCATATCCAGATTATTTGATCGATATTGCTAAAAATATTTTTGTTATAATAATATTATGTTAGGGTAAAGTCACTAGTAGTTGACCATGTACCTGTAGTTGACCGCTAATGCACATAAACCGTTATAATAAGAATTCGCGGCAATTTTAAAAACTCATTCGTTAATAAGTAGTTAGAGCTGCTATCTGGTCAAATAGGTGCGAAAATTGCGCATCCATATCTGTCAAATATAGTAAATGGTTGCAAGTTTTTTGTTGAGTGACGGACCATAAAATCAATAAATTCGTTTTTTGTAATAATATTCGTAGAGATTGAAAAAGTTTGAAGCTAAATACTAGGAATTTTGTCATCTTGTTGATGGTAAGTGTTTTTCGTTTCTTATTCGTTTATGGTTTATTTAAATGACAGAGTAATTAAAATTTAAAGATTTGTTGACAAAATTGAGATCTGGGGGTGGTCCAATACTGATTCCGTTTGTCTGTGTTTTTCTAGTAATTGACCATGGTGGTCCATTACCGAATTACCGTTTGACTATGATTTTCTAGTAATTGACCATGGTGGTCAACTTTTGATTAAGTTCTGTATCTTTTAAATATACTGCATATAATAATTAATTAAAATAAACTATTTTATTTACTTTAACAATAGATTGATTTTCTTTAGTAGTTGACTAACTTTATGGTACGAATTTATGGCTATGGTCTATTACTAAAACCAATTTTTAGTCAAGTCCCCGAGTGCCACACGTCGTTTTTTTATTTAAATTAAGTATAGGCTTAAAAAGGCCTAATTATTATTATATTTCAAATAAAACGTTTTCTTTTCATCTTATTTTGCTTCTTATTTAACAAATAACCCAATTAAAATTGTAGCATCTGAGTGGTCATTTACTGATGCAAAATATGGTCATCTTCTAGTTTTTAGATGGTCAACTACTAAATTTCTAATATAAGAACATTTTTAATTTTTTTTAAGTATATTCGACCATTGTACGTGGTGAAATGCTTGTTTATATGTTAAAACACATTTCACAGGGTTTCCAAAAAAAGAAACTTACTGAATTCATATGATAATTAAAGTCAAACATTTAAAAATAATATTCTGTCTCCTTAAGTGGTCATCTACTGATGCTTTTACCTTAATATATTTTTCTTAATTTTTAATTTTTCTTTACTTGGGATAAGTTGTATTATGTTAGTAGTAAATAAATAACAATAAATACTGTGCATTTTATTGGAAGTCCTAGTCCTATTTATCATTTTTCACATCACATACTCCTTCAAAAGTCTGTTAAGTCACACAAATGTGGATCATTTTGTAACGTCAAGCGGCCAGTGGCCACGGTGTTGGTCAGAATATTAATACCTTGTTCACCTTGAAATCCTGACGGGTTGTCCATCTGCCCATAGCAAGCGAAATTATATAACTTATATGTGCACATGGTTGTAACGTTTTTAAGTAATTTATTCTTATGTTACGTATGATTTTTTAATTGTTATGGAACAGCTGGGGAAGCTTATATACTATACTTATATCGTCGACTGTATGTTTATACTGTGCCCCGTAGTTTTAGCCGCATTGCTGCGCTCCTATTGGTTTTATTGTGATGATATAAAGCCTATTAGCTTCCTCGATAAATGGGCTAACTAGAACTGAAAGAAATTAATAGGTATGTATTAAAACATAAAATAAAATAAGATAAGTGAATAATATATGAAAGTATTTTAAATAATTGTAACTAATGATAGTGGCATTTAATAAGCCTATACTAGTATATTTATTATCTGTGCCCATATAAAATGACCGCACGAGACCACTAACGTAATTATAAAAATAATTAATTTCCTTTTAAGAGAATTCCATTATTATTACTTTACGTCTGTCGTATATAAACATACTTAAGGTATTAATAATTATGAAGTTAGATACTTAGTTATCTATTGTTTAAAGTACTATCTGAAAACTGCTAGATAGATTTTGATAAAACTGCTCACGATTGGAAACGAATAAAAAATCTATGTCTGTAATATAACTCTTGTCTAATATTGTCCCGTAAAGAATAAACAATGCTTAATATTATGTGAAAAACATTTGCTTTGCAATTGTTTGCAACCCCACAAGGTGACTTGACAATTAACTTATCCTTTTACTTCTCTAATTCAAAAATCGCAATATGTATGAGATATTATATTAAACTAGCTATGCTCCACGGTTTCACCCGCAGTGCTCCGCTCCTGTTGGTCTTAGCGAGATGATATATAGCCTATAGCCTTCCTCGATAAATGGGCTATCTAACACCGAAATAATTTTTCAAATCAGGACCAGCTGTAGTTCCTGAGATTAGCGCGTACAAACAAACAAACTCTTCCGCTTTATAATATTAGTACTTATCAGTATAGATTATATTAAAACGTAAATGCAATACGATTCTAGCCATTCGCCACTGCAATGCGAATGCATAGTTTGCCTATGGCCTGTATCACACAGCAGCAAAAATATTCTAATAATAATAATTAAATAATTCGCAAAATTGGATAAATATTTTTCGACTTTAGGTCACTAGATTCTTTTGAATTATTCATCATCATTATCAGCCTATTTAGTTTCCTCAGGGACATAGGCCTCCTATGAGAGTTCAGGCCATAATCCACCATGCTGGCCAAGTGCGGGTTGGTAGATGTCACATGTCGTCGAACTTTAGTTTACGCTTTTATTAGCTTCACCTGTATGTTTGTATGTTTGTATTTAAACGACTCATTTAGACTTAATTTTTACAAATTTTAAAGTTTCAATAATTTCATGAGTTTTATAAAGAGTATTTTTGAGTTTTTATTTATTTATTCAAAAAAAAAATTATCATTTTCATTTAAACTGCGTATATTTATCATTTATGGACTCTATAACATGCCGGTTTTATCATGATGTTTTTCCTTCACCGATTGAAAGAGGCGCTAAATTGAATACATATATTTGTGTACTCGTCAGTTTCGAACCCGGACTTTTGAATTCATTTTATTGAATAAGTTATTATATAAATAAAAATATGTCTGAATTGATTTTGATTCATTACAATCGAAAAGGAAAGAACTGTTTTGTAACATGACATCACACAAACGAAAAAAAAATTAGTTAATTTCATCTGTAAAATAGCAATTGTCCTGATTTTTTAAATGGTTGTTTATAATACAAATAAGTTTTAACCGAATTTTGAAAAATCGCCCTTTTTGGTAGGATAAGTAGGTTTTCGTGTCATTGTAGTTATGTCAGACTTGAGAATTTATAATTTATACAACATCAGTTTATCTGTGGGTTGTTTTTCTTGAAAATTTTCAACAATTTGTGAGAAAATTTTCCAATTATTATTGACAGTTGTCAATAATCTTATTGGAAAATTTTCAAGACAAATAAGTCATAAAAACAGAATTCATTTAAGCATATTGAAATGTACCTAAATATAAATTCAAGGGCGAACTTGATACTAGAGGCATTCTCTGCCAGTTACACTTTGCGAATTGAAAATGGTACTATTCTCTTACACGCTTTTATTAGCTCCACCTGTATGTTTGTGTGTTTGTATGTAACCGACCACCTGAACGGACAGATTTCATTTCAACTTTACACTTATGAAGGATCGGTGACAATAATTTCATGAGTTTAAACGTTTTTTGATTAACTTTTAAGAATAGTGATAACATGTAGGAGCGTATTAGTATAATATTATATTGCTTCAAACTACTTATTGGAATACTATGCAAATTCTAGTTTTTAATCCTTAATGTGCAAATATCACGCTTGCACGACCTTCAATCACTCAACATCATCGTTTATGCCGGGCTGGTCCGACTGTACTTTCTCTTTATAAAAATTACATGACGCACGTTTTGTAATAGACTGTAGCAATAGCTAACTAAAACCTCTTTGTGTCAAATCTCCTTTCACTTACCTCCCAAGGTCTGGCCATCGAGGACTGCCGCCAAAACTATCACAATAAAAAAAGATAACCACAGATTTCCCACCATTTTTAATTTTACTGGCCAGTTTAAATTCAAATTTCGAATACGTCGTCGCGGTTCCGCGACATTCTTGCCGACTGTGTTGTTTGACATTTACACGACTTGTGGTTACCGTTCTTTACTATGTACAAGCAAAAGTGAACCTTAAACCATACATGTTATGTTCTAAATTATATTGGTCCATGCAATTGCCAACTTGATTAATCATAATACGTTCTACAACATTTTGTACTTTAATACGATGTAGTTAAGGTCGATTTTAGTTTGAAATTGTAAATTGGTGTTTCCTTATAGAAGTATGGTCGTTATTGAAAGTGACTTTACCGGTTTCAAAGATATAGTATTGGAGTTTACATGATGTTAATTATTTAATTTTCAAGGAAATCGTTCGGATTCATGGTAATCTTAATGACTAATTTTTGTAGTAATACCAATATTTAGGTAAGTATCTATAAATAGGTGCTAAAATATATTATTATCAAAAATACTTCACAATAGTATTAAAGTTTACTTTCTGAAATAACTGAAGTTTGATGCGGGAAATACGAATGATATTTTTAAAACTACAATGTGCAATTATTTTTTGAACAAAATTTTTTTCCTGATTTAAGCTACTTCACGTGGTAGATATTATACAGTTAAGGATTTTTGTAATCAATATGAATGCTTTAGTCAACCCTGTAAATTTTTATTATTATCAATACTTAATATTCTTATAATTTAAAAATTATAATAGTTAAAAGATATATTACTCT
Source organism: Colias nastes (assembly GCA_907164665.1). NCBI lineage: Eukaryota > Metazoa > Arthropoda > Insecta > Lepidoptera > Pieridae > Colias > Colias nastes. Next base: position 11,396 of record CAJQZM010013572.1, read on the forward strand.
TAGCATTAGCCTTTTAAAAATACATAGTAGGTATAATTTTTCTTTATTATATTTTAAATACAATAGATAGTAACTAGGTAGTAAGGAAAAATAAAACACATAATAATAAATAACAATTTTAATTTATTTCCAAATAAATTGCACAACAACGACAAAGGAGATCAAATGGAAACAATGGCAAGCATACAGTTATAATGAGATTCCAATACTTTTATAAATTCTTTGAGATATTTTGAAGTGAAACTTCTTTAGGCGCGTCGAGAGTACCTAAAATTTCAACGTCGCGTCACGTCATGGAGTAAGGCGACGATTTTGGTATCTTTAAGGCCGTGTACGCGGTCCGTGCGCTGTTTGGCTCAAATATGTGATTTTTCAAACCAGATTGTCCATCAACCACTTATCTTACAAACATATGAATTACTAATAATTTTAGGAAATTTTATTGTCGATGTAGTTAGTTAAGAGTTTTTTTCAATTAATACAGTATTTGTGAATACCATCAAGATAACTGAGCCGATGATTACTTGATTTCACTTTTAGTGTCAATTTCGAAGCTAAAAATATCTGAAATTGCTGACAGATCTAACACACAATTTTTTTTAACTAACTGCAAAAATCCTTATTAAAATAGTTAGTTAAAAGATTTTTTTATTTTGGACTCCTAACTTACGAAATTAAAATCCGAACAATGTGAATTTTTTTAGAAATTATAGTCGACAAAATGATTATTTTCACCAAGATATTTGACTTAATTGAATATAATTTATACAAATTGCAATAAAAGAATGTCTTACTTATAAGATAAAATTTAAAAAATCAACTAAGGTACCTCTATTATTTTTCTACAATTTTTTTTAAAGTACTATAAAACACTGCGCGCGACCCGATTCAAATCAGTCGGCAGCGAGCCTTTCCAGAGAGAGGACATGTTGCTCGGCGCTCTCCTGTGGACCTATGCTGTTCATAGTAAAAGGATTGCGCAAGCCGCGATCTATCGTAATAGATCGCGGAGATTTTGACTTGCGTTAAATTGAATAAGCGCTCTTAAATCTTGCTAAAGAAGTTTCACTTTTGATACGTATACACACACACGTTTTTTTTATATGTGAAATTTTCAATTTCGGAAAATCCTATAAAAACTTAATTCTTATTCAAACTCAATTCCTTTATAAATTCACAAATAAATAAATAATTTTATTAACCTAACCTAACCTCACTAAAAAATTTTAAAGCTAATTTATTATAACAGTAATCTACGATAAAATGCGGTGTAGTATAATGAAAAGCAGTAATTAAAATACAATTAAGAATAAACGATATAAAAATTAAAATATCGTAAAAGTTTGTCGTGCGGTTAGTGTGCAGCTTTATGTTATAGAGTTTGGCCAGCCAAAGCTGAACCCAGTGTTTTTTGTAGCGGCCACACTATGGAATGTCATCATGGCGTTTCGGCGTAGTTGTCAGTTTTGTTGAAAACGGTTCAAATCATTTGCTTTAATAACGTTTAAATCCTGCTGTGTTGTGTACTTAATGTACATATATACTATGATCACCTCTAAGAATATCAAAAGTATCAAATTTTTTTTTCCTATACTAAAGCCGATGTTACCAGGTCCATATTTTTTAAATTTGCCGCCTTTTACTGGGTTCAGCTTTGGCTGGCCAGACTCTAGCTATTCCAACTACGACACTGTAATCCCGTCCTTACGGAAAGTATATTTTTAACGTTTGTTCATAAACTTTTATAAAAATAAATGTTAAAATTTTACTACCTATTATCAAAATTCATTTGATTTTCCTTTCATTTCATTTAATGCTTCCGTACTGAAAAGAATTCAAAATGTACAAAAAATAAATAAAATGGTGTCTAATTTTACTATCCTTATTTTGTACGTTTTAAACTTATGCTATTGCATTTTTACATTTTTGTTTTATCTACATAATAAATAAATAAATAGGCAATCTTCCTTTTAAAACATCCCTTCCAGAATTTATTGATACAGCATTAATGAGTAAAATGTTTAATCCGTAACACATCCATACTTAATATTATAAATGCGAAAGTAACTCTGTCTGTCTGTCTGTTACTCACTCACGTCTTAACTACTGAACCAATTTGCATGAAATTTGGTATAGAGATATTTTGATACCCGAGATAGGACATAGGCTACTTTTTACCGCGGGACATAGGATAGGTTTTATTCCGGAAATCCCACGGGAACGGGAACTATGCGGGTTTTTCTTTGACTGCGCGGGCGATGCCGCGGATGGAAAGCTAGTAATATAATATAATACGTCCATAATTACATCGACATCAATTAATTGTACTATTTAGCTAGAAGTGAACATAATTAATTAATGTATTACTTTCTACATCATTAAAAGTGAACAAAGTTATAAATTAGGGCACACAATTCTTTAGACTTTTAATTCTAATATCATTAAAAATCGATGCATTTCATCGTCTTTTCACAAAAACCCCTTATAATAATATTATAAGACATTTTCTTTAGGTTTCATAAATCAACGTACATCATAATTCCGCAAAAAGCCCGCACATTTAAAAAGTGAATACAATTAGTTGTCTCTCTAATGAATCGCGAAGAAGTCAGTATGTAATATGTGTAGAGATTTTTTCAGTTCCCTGTCATTATTTTCTTGAAAATCCCACATAATTAGGGACTTTTCATTTCCTCAAAAGACTACTTTATTAGGGACTTTTCAATTTGGTAAGTCAGTTTGTAGTTTTTAGTCATTTTGTCAGTTCCCTGTCATTTTGTTCTTTGTCAGTACCCTGTCATTTTTTTTCTTTGTCAGTCCCCTGTCATGTTTTTCTTTGTCAGTTCCCTATCATTATTTTCTTGATAAGCCCATACAATTAGAGACTTTTCGATCCCCAAAAGCCCACTTAATTAGAGACTTTACAATCCCCAAAAGCCCGCTTAATTAGGGACTTTTCAATCCCAAAAAGGCCGCTTAATTAGGGACTTTTCAATCCCCAAAAGCCCACTTAATTAGGGACTTTTCAATCCTCAAAAGTCAATATAATTAGCGGTCGGGTGCACAATATCGCGTATCCAGCTGGCTGTCGTGAGCACATTGTGGTAGATGCCGGGCTGATGGTCCACGCCGCAGCCGAAGCCCGCGGACGTAATGCCGGCGAGGTAGTACCGGCCATTGTCCTTTACTATAAGGGGGCCACCTGAATCGCCTGTATGGGAATATGTTTAAGTAATCCTAGCTTTTGTCCGTGGCTTCGCTCGTGTTGTAAATCTAGACATTAAACAATTCTTGAATTCGCGAAGACACAAATTTTTGTATTAAAATCAGTCTAGTTATTTATGAGAAGTTTTATGTCACACACTCAGTCAGTTAAAATTACAGATAATATATAAAAAATACGTAAAAAAATTGACAAAACAAAAACCAGCATACACCCGCGACTGTATTACCTAGTCTATAATAATATGTAACTCAGTACCGATGTTCAAAAATTGTTGAGCCGTTTTAGCGTAACAGTAAACATACATCAGCACAAAATTTCGCATTCAGATAAGAATTATTAGACGACTGTAAGACGGCTAATTTAACATGGTAAATTTGAATTAATGTTTTTGTTAAAGTATCAATTGTTAAGTTAGGTGTATTAACGTACCTAGACAGGCATCTTGGTGTCCATCCGAATGTCCTGCACAGATCATTTCAGGGTGTATTTCAACTGAGATCTGTTTGCTCTGATGCCATTTTATACATTGCTCTGTACCTGAAACGATAATTTTAAACTTTTGTTATAATCAGACACAGAGGAATGATAAAATTTTTCGTATAAATATTCATAAATTTTCGTAGGTAAGATGTAAAACTAGTGCTCGCGATTAACCCGTAGAACATGATTTTTCTAAAACTGACACTCAAAATGAACTCAGTAAATAATTCATTAGTTTAATTCAGTTAATTAAAATCATTTTAGTCTATTTTACCAAAAAAAACATTAATTTTTATCACAGATAATAACGGGTGATTTTTTAAGAGGTATAGGATTTGATTTTCAAAAAAAAACACAAAAAACTTGAAAATGTTGATGTAATCTATAATGGA
>CAJQZM010013574.1:0-25331 GCA_907164665.1 Colias nastes
ATTAATAACAGACCATAGTATATTAGTAACAGATTATACATAATATTTGTATACGTAGTATATTATTATTAGTCTGTGATAATATTATGAATCTTTCATTTGAGTTAAGTGATTTTGATTATCATTTTAAGAAAACAACTTGTTTTCAAGCAGCTCACAAAATAAGGTTGTCTTAGTAAGGTGTGTATTGGTCTATTCCCTTCATAGTCCATTGAAAAGTTACATTTGGGGTTGCGTTTTTTAGAGGACGCAATTTTATTTTTTTGATGTGTAGGGGGGGTCAGTGTGAAGCTTTCACCAAGTTTGTGGGGTCGCCACCCTTGTCCCACGGCCGCCATCTTGAAAATAGCGGTTGAAATGGTTTTTACGATATATCTCTTAAACTATTTATCTGATAATAAAACAATGTTAACATTATTTGTTGCAAATTAAATTCTCTACAACTTAGGTTCAGTAACTTTTTGTCGTAGAACTATAAACAAAAAAGTTATAAGCGAAAATGTTCAGAAATTAGAGATGTTTATATTTTTCAATAAAACTTTTTTTTATAAGTTTACGAAGAAATTATATCAGACCATTTTTGTAGATTGTTTTTCGAAGAACAACTTTTATTTACAACATTTTTTCATTAAGTAAATAGCTAAGGTTTTACAGCCCTCCGAAGTGAGTACTATTTTAAGTACTCTTTACTATACAGAATACGATATATTATGTGTGTACTAATAATCATTTGTCACCAGTAATTATTATTTTTTTGTTATTATAATATTTTTAATAATTAATTTTACAATATTATTAATAATTAATTATTGAATCTTTTCCCCACCACCCAGGAGGTAGAGTCTGGAAGTGCGTTTTTTTTTACGTCGAAAAGCAGGGCTGAAATGTTCTGCAGTGTGCTTCCATTGTTGTGGAGTCTGGGAAAAGAGCCAATAGCCAATATATTATGTATAGTTACTACTGAAAAATAGTACTCACTTCTGAGCGCTGTAAAACCTTAGCTATTGACGTAATGAAAAAATGTTGTATATAAAAGTTGTTCCTCGAAAAACAATCTACAAAAATAGTCTTATATCATTTCTTCGTAAAATGATAAAAAAAAGTTTTATTGAAAAATATAAATAGCTCTAATTTCTGAACATTTTCGCTTATAACTTTTTTATTTATAGTTCTACGACAAAAAGTTACTGAATCAAAGTTGTAGAGAATTTAATTTGCAACAAATAATGTTAACATTGTTTTATTATCAGATAAATAGTTTAAGAGATATATCGTTAAAACCATTTCAACCGCTATTTTCAAGATGGCGGCCATGGGACAAGGGTGGCGACCCCACACACTTGGTTTTAGCTTCACACTGACCCCCCCTACACATAAAAAAAATAAAATTGCGTCCTCTAAAAAACGCAAGGTCAGGCCTAAAAAATGTAACATTTCAATGGACTATCATGCCATCCGTACGATAAAATATATTATTCTACAGTAATTATTAAGAAACATAATATTAATTAGGGAATGGTATAGGTACCTACATACTTAGGTACTTAAATATATATACATATATTTTTTTTTTACTTTACATGAGATCACGTATAATTTAGGTGATATCTGATGTAAATCTTTTTTTAACTTGATTAGCACATCCCTCAATAAGGTTCACATGTAAACTCTAGTTGTATAATCTGTTAGTGTTAATATTTGTACAGCTTTGTATTCAACATTGTAGGATGTAACACCTCTGCGTATACTGGTAATGTATTTTGTACTGTGTAATAGAGATAAAGTTTATGGGCAAAGAATAAATTGTATAGGGCTGGTTGAAACTTGAAATAACAACCTATAATAATATGTGTTTTACTAGACGATACAATAAAATAATATATTATATAAATTTGAGAAGTATAATATTTGAGCGATAGATTTTTGTATCAGATTTAAGTTTTATCTTGTTTATTAATTAACTAAAACAAAGTAATAACATGCTTATTTTGTTTTAATTAAAGATTTAAAAAACACTACAATAAACCCTCAATTTTCGCATAGTTACAGAAGACGTATCAATCCAATACGTTTACAATAATACAAATAACATTACAATTGATATTTTATTTCAGTATAATGTGATTTAAACTTAAATAAAATATAGAAAAGAACGTAGCTACAAAACAACATAATCAATTTAACGTTAAACCACTTGTGCAAATAAAAGTACAGTCCGCAAAAATAGTGTCGCTAGGGTCGCCATCTTTTTTAGTGTGAGGGACTTTGGGCCGGTTTCAACGTATTTTGATAGTGTCCATGATAGAGTATTTGATACTTTTGATGTGAATTTGTATACTTTGTTTGTCATTTTAAATGACGGATAAGTTAAACATAATATTTTAGGATAGTTTTAATTGGAAATCTTTAAAATAATAGTTATTTGACGCGAAAGTCTTAGGTGTTCAAACAGTATAAGTACCTACGTACGGTTATACGTTTGCGGATCTTGGTTGTGTTATTTTTTTTGTATTCTAATGTTCCTTTTATTATCTGAGATTAAAACAGACTTTTAAATATATATAGGTCAAGTTATTTATACCAGATTTTTTAAATTTAGAGTCTGTAAAAGTTTAAAAGATTGCGCTCAAAAATAAAACACTCAGCGATTATTATGAAGAACCTAAATATTCAAATTACCATCGCCTTAAAATCATTCCCATTAAAATATTTTTCACTACAGTTAACTACCTGGTAACTGGTAATTTTGTCTCAAAATCTGATAACAATTTATACCAGCGCCATCTATTTTTGTATAGCGAATATTGTGAATTGTCTGAATATCAGTCCTTTTTTAGGGAACAATAGGTACATTTTTTCGATGTTAATAGAATTGAATTGTACCCTAAACGTGTAGTCGATAGAGATGCAATATTGTAACAATTAAATTTACTATTCACACAAACAAAAACGAGGAATTTTCTGTGTGTGAATAGGAATATGTTTAAATTTGCAATTTTATTTTAACCTATCGCTTTTCTTGTTGGAAAATTAATTTTTGTCAGAAATTACGACACTACTATTTTCTTTCTAATGCCCTATTGAGATTCAGAGCATGGACTTTTCCTAGATAATATGCAAAAGTGTGAAATAAAATGTCCTTTTAACTAGAAGTTATTTCAAGTAAATTAAATAATATTGCTGCTAAAAATCTAGTTATTTATTTAAATATCAATATTTATTGCGTATAAAAAATAAAAACAACTTTATTATCGATAAATCCCATAATAGCAAGGCTTTTGCACATTTAAATGTACAAACCTGCTGTGGACCAATATAAAACTTGATGCTGACCACTTCTTGGCTGATGCAATAGGGTGGGAGACTTGCGTGAACTTTAAGTTGCCGTACAAATCTAAATTCTGCTGACTTCAAAATAAAGTCCAGATTGGTGCATGGAGAATACATTGAAATTGCGTCGTAGAACACGTATAGTTACAAAATTTAATTTTAATAAGGCAATATTGCAAATATTTTAATGTTTATGGAAATAAATGCATAATCAGTTATAGTAAATTTATCACACAACGAATAGTTTTTGTTTTTCAATACCTACAAGAATCCTGTACACGGATAAGTATACAAATATTTGCCATTTGCATCCACAAACCCAGTGCCCTCGACTTTTGAAATATGCCTTAAGATAATAATCATAAGGTATTATTTTGAAAAGAGGCTTTATTGCCACCTATTCTACCTACTTGCGAGTGGCTGGTGGCGACGAGATCTAGTAGAGAAAGCTCTAAAATACAGGGTTTAAGTTGGAAATTTTATTATAATATATATGATATTCGAATTTTCGACTATACAATATCGTCATTTCTCCATATTTAATTATTTCATAATAATAATAAGAAATCTTTACTCCAATATATAGAAGGGAAAACAAGAAACTATATATTATGACGATACTATTACGAGTACCATATACTATTTTACTACAGAGATAATCCGTAGCATGTCATTAAGCACGCGTAATGTTATCTTACTTATCACAAAAAAGTTAATTTCCAAGGTTAATTGCAATTAACTAGCCGCTAGCATCAGTTCGATCACACGTGTCGATACTAATACTAACAGTAACAAAGTTCATTAGTTATGTAAATGTACACGAGCGTACGTACTAGAACAATAAGTCAATACATGACACGTATATCATCATAAATTTACTTTATATAAAGAAACTAGAGAAACTTAGTTTTAAGTAAGATTATTTTATACTAGCTGCGCTCCGCGGTTTCACCCGCGTGGCTCCGCTACTGTTGGTATTGGTGTGATGATATGAGCCTTCCTCGATAAATGGGCTATCTAACGCCGAAACAATTTTTCAAATTGGACCAGTAGTTCCTGAGATTAGCGCGTTCAAAAAAACAAACAAACTCTTCAGCTTTATAATATTAGTATATATGAGTTTACGCTACGGGACGCAGTATCCATTGGTGTCGCATTTATGAAAAACATTCACTTTTAGCACTGTATTATTTACATTTATTTATTCATTATTTATCTACTTGACTAAAGTCAACTCCATTTGACATTAACAATTGTACTTTTAAAACCATATATCACGATGACGATATCCATGTATCCAGACATCACATAAAAAAATTAATTGCACTGATGTCAATTGAAATCTGACATGTGATACCTGCTAATTTAAATTGGCAACATAAATTTAAATAGTCTGCTAGACTATCTTAATACATATGTCCTTGAATATCCATATAACTTTTTGCAACTTGCTTACGTCATGAGACGATCCTGCTATGTAGTAAAGCATGGTTACCGTACACTTCAAAGAGTAATGGAAATTGTATCTTATCTTTTGGTGATAAGAACTAAAATAGCGCGGAAATGAATCGGAAGTGAAAGATAACGACGGCGTGTAATGTTTATCGATATCCATACTTAATATTATAAATGCGAAAGTAACTCTGTCTGTCTGTCTGTTACTCAATCACGCCTAAACTACTGAACCAATTTTCATGAAATTTGGTATGGAGATATTTTGATACCCGAGAAAGGACATAGGATACTTTTTATCCCGGGAAAATGACGCAATCCCGGAAATCCCACGGGAACGGGAACTATGCGGGTTTTTCTTTGACTGCGCGGGCGAAGCCGCGGGCGAATACCTAGTTGGATATAAATCAATTTTGTAGACATTAAAAAGACCTATTTTATTGACTTATGCATACGCACAGAATAATAGAATACTGTAATAAGTGTCGACTGAATTATATAATGAAAAGTTGTGAGTTCGATCGACACAACTGGAATTATTTAATTCGACTGGTTTTATTTATGACGATAGAGGATTTTCCTGCAGTTCAGAGGATATTCAAAGTCGAAGTTAAAAACTTATATGCAATCAATTTAAATCCCGTATGATTTATTTTTATAGTACACCGTACGGCGTACCTAATATAAATTTAAATTTTTGGCGTTTAGAATAAATAGATATGCAATCATTTTAAAAGCTGTATGATTTATTTTTATAGTAGGTACACCGTACCTAACCGATGGCGGTATTAAAATTTTTAATGATTAGACATTTTTTAGATTATTGATATTGTAAGTACCTAGATCTGTCTGTGTAAAAATACCAATAGAAATAATACTAAAAAGTTATTTATAAACTAATTAATTATGTCATTATCTATATACTTTTCAATTTTATATTGTTACAAGTTTCATGAATCGTAGTTTATGATTTCTCCAGTTGTATCTATATGAAGCTATTAAAAAATAAAATAAGATGTGAATCACAGATATACTGAGAAGAATCCGCAAGAAACTCGTGTACTAATCTTTTTCAAACAATTACAATGTAAAGTAATTAAATCATTCCATACAACCATTGTATTTTTAAAACAGCAATTCTTTGGATTTTTATGTTCACTACATTATTTATAGTTACTAAGTGCTGCAAACACCATCCTTTCAAATACATATAAGAGCTGCTTATACCACCCGCTCAAATACATCATCAGAGCTGTTAACACCACCTCCAAAAATACTCACATGTTTAATATTGTACTTCAAAATGCTTTCAATATACGTTGGCAGTTGGTTAACAACGGTGAAGTAACCGAACACTGAAGCCCCGTGGGTGATGACGATCGCCCATACAGCCGGTGATGAGAGCAGACTGCGCCATGGTACTGGGTTGTGCTGGAATATGTGTTTTTGTTAATATATTTTACCATGTTGGTTAAGAAATATGGGATATTTTGACCAGTAAGTTGGTGTGACAAATCGGTTAAAAGAATTGTTTGGTCTCAATGTAGTGCACATAGACATATAATATAACAAGTCTTATTGATATTAATTGTAGTGCATAACAGCTCTATATATATATTTGTCTTAAAGAGATGCTGTCTTTAGATTCGTCTTAATTAAAAAAAATTAAGTCATAATAAGACGCCAAATTATTTTAGACATTTATTTGATCATGAATTCTAATAAGAGATTTTCAATACGGAGTATTATAATAATATCGCCACTATAGCATTACAAAATCCAATTTAATAATGTACTTTTTAATAATAGCGTGTTTTTTGCAACTATCCCTAGTATTATTAATTATTCCAATTCATACTTTTGGTGTATGTAATTTTATAATCGTGTTCTAATTCATCGACAAAAAAATTTGCATTCTCAAAAATCTGTCTATCGTAAAATGATATTTTTGTATGAATGAAGAACCTTGGATGAATATCACAGCGTATCAAATATTAACTATGACGTTGTATCGCTACATCCGAAACTGCCTTGGAATCCAATGAATTTCCGGCAGTATGCAAATTGTTCACCTTCGTGGGATGCCAAAGGATGAAGTATTTGACTATATTAATGGCGAAAAATATTGAACTATATAAGTAACTAATATGATTTAGGGAATGAATAAAATTCTATCACAAAGTTATTTAATACTTATATGGGAGAAATGTGGAAATAATAATTAATACTATACTATAATATTTCTTTTATATCTAAAGTATGTGTCTTTATACCCAAGAGCTTTTGCTTTCGATCGAGGAAATGTGTTCCTAATTGGATAGTTCCCCCTGGAGTTCCTTATAAGTAGTGCGGAAATTGAATTTCCACTCGAATCACAATTAAGTTTTTTATTGTCAATAAAAAAGCGACCACAATGTCTTCCAATGTTGAGATGTAAGATTAACTAACTTAAACTGCATTTATTTTGAAGATAATGTTATAAAATAAATGTTTATCTATACCTATACGAGTAATTCTTAACAACTGTTAAAAAATACCATTCCTGAACCAAGATCAATATTTGTAAAGAATGAGATTAATTTTCCCAAAAAGGAAAACTTATTGGAACAATTTATGACAAGAAGAAGCATCCAGTGCTTGCTTACTCGAGAATCATTAAAAAAAATACAAAATATAACAAAAAGCAATAAAAAATAGATGTTTTTCTCAACTTACCCCCTTATTATTATCCTGAGGTAATGCCTTCATAAGGTAGTTCCTCTCGTGTTCCGAGATCCTCGGATGCTGTGCCGGCGAGTCGTATACTACCGCGAACCAGGCCACCGACCACATTACACCGATTATACCTATAAAGTTTTCCTATAAGTCAAACTGTATAGGGAATCTAGTAGAATTGATATATTTTGGTAGTGAGAAGATCAGGGCAGAATTTCAATCAATATTTTGGTAACAGTTACAACTCAAAGAATCAAATCTTTCTATGTGTAGAGAATAAAGACAAGTTGATAATAGAGTAATAGATTAGTTTACGATATTTTAGTAAAGTTCAAGGGAGAAATAGGTTTAAATCAAAGTATCCAAAGATTTAAAATAATCAAAAGATGTGAATAACTTTTCTTATCACTCAAAAGATATACATAGACGGACTAGAAATATATTTTAGAGACATTCATAAGTACTTATTAAGTAGAAAATAGATCCTTTATGAATTACCAGTGAAATAGAATGCAGATTCCCATCCGAAATGTGCGATGAGGAAACCACAGATGGGCATCGTGAGAGCTGCACCGAGCGATGAGGCTGCGAAAACAAATACTGGTTAAGACACAGGAGTAAGTAAATTTTGTTTTTGTCTGAAATAATTAAAATAGTTAAAAAAAACGTTTAAACTCCGAACCAAGTGTGCAAAGTATGAATTAATATATCACTATTATTTATCGAAGATACAGCCGCATAAAGTGGGGCAAATTTGAGTCAAAAGGAAACTGTCACATACTGCTGAAGATAATAATATGCTTGAACTTTCGATATTTTACTAATTTTCCTCAATTTTATATATTTATATGATTATATGATTGGCGTAATCCATAATTGGTTTGGCGATGATTTATATATTGTTGTACGTTGTAGTGGTTTATAAAAGCAACATTTTGTTAACTTCCGTTCCACCATTTACACAAATAAAATGACTATATGTGTAATTTCAGCTTGTATCTACATTGTATTGTGGGAAATATAAAATGCGACAGATTATTATAATAATTACGGTACCTAAACCTTGCCCATACGAGTTATTTGTAAAGAATAGATTTTTCCAAACGCACATACTCATTGCCATATATGTATAGTATTTATATTATCTGTGGCCATGCTTTGATTAATATCCGAAGTAATTATACGAGAATACTCGAGCCCTATATCTAGGATTATAATAACCTCTTATTTCCAGAAAGTTTACGCCGTGAATTGAACTGACTATCAAATTCATTTTATGCCATAATTAACCATGGCTGGTTATTGCGTTCATAATAAAATGAACCCGGCCCCAGTGCCGTTATCTATTTATCTTCTATACCTAAACCCATAAAACCTATACCTACAAGTACCCAATAAAACCCTGAGGTCAAATAAAACTTTCCTCATTAGTTACCTAGACCCAAATGAGGCTTGAGGGCTGATTCGCACTACACGTAGGTAGTTATAGATATCACAAATTCAAGGGTACCTATGTTTTCCTGGTAAATTTTCCTTGTATGGAGACTTTTACCTCTTTATAACTATGCTTTTACTGACTGTCTTTCCCTTATATGTGAATTTCAATTAGGCTTTATTTACTTTTTCTGTATATCCTTGTTTTGTCACTTGGTATGTTCCTTACGCATTTATGGCTAAATTTAATCAAGTTTAATAGGATTTATTTTGAAGTGAAACTTCTTTAGGTGCGTTGAGAGTAAAATTTCTAGGTCGCGTCATAGCAATACAGTCACGTCATGGAATAAGGCGACGATTTTGGTATCTTTGAATCTTGACAAAGAATTCACTTCTAACACGTGTTCTCGGCACACACGCTCTTGTTTTTTTATTATTGAATAGCTTTAGGAAATATTTTACAGAGTCAAAGCTGCGGGTAAAAGCTAGTCTTGTTTGTAGCTCGGCTTTGTTTAATAAATTAATTACACTTAGTTCCTAAGCTTAGTTCATTTCAATTTATGATAGATACGATAAATCGATTTAAACATTATATAATTTCTTACATTAATATTACCATAATAAGCAGGTTTGAAGAGAATTATTATGACTTGAGGAAAATAACATGTCTCGTGAAGTACCTACTGATAATATCAAATTGTAATTCAATAAATAGGTAAGTACTTATATTACATAGTGATTAATATTAATTATTCAATACTTAATTAATTTATTATGAAACGGTTGATTACAAATACAATTTATGAACCATACACTGCGACGTAAAATCATCTTTTTTAGCAACAGTACTAACATAATTAATGATTTCTGCGCATTTGTAGTATTTTCGATAAGAATTTGAGGAAAATATCATACGAATAATTTTCTACTACAGAAAGTAATTCAGACCTTAAAAGCTCAAAGCTGTCACAAGTAGTTCATCTACAGAGATCAGAGAATATATTATTTTATGCGATTATGTATTGTATCTGGTTACTATCACTAAAATTCAAAATCACTCCAACAACCTCAGTCATTGGCATTTTCAGTTTTTTAATTGCTATTAAAATTCTTCTCGTCGTCATACTGCTTGATTAAGTTTAGTCTAGTTTCAACCGGCCGCGGCAGTTATAAAGGACCAAAAATTTCCACGAATCCGATAAACGCTCCAAATGATCTAACGCTGAACTATTGATCCTATTCTGTGATACACGAACGGACGGTACGATTCCACTGCTAGTTAGGTCAGTGGGGTTACCAATTTTTAAGGTTTTATGGGACATTTATTTATTTATTTATATTTACACTTTATTGTGCTGGCATACAAATAAATCCTTACTATTAAAACTTATAACTAGTCCAACACAGAAGGCGGCCTTATCACTTAAGCGTGATCTCTTCCAGGCAACCTGTGTGGCGTAAAATTAATTAATGTGGACATTTTGTAGATACTATCGTTTGATTTTTGTAGGATGTGAGTTATGACAATGAATGTATGTAGTAATTTATGAAAAATGTAAGTATATGTAGTTTCAACAACAAAAAAAGTAAAAACCCTCATGAAGTTATTGTATTGTGACCGATCCTTGATAAGTATTTAAAGTTTGAATTAAGTCTAGGAGTCGGTAACATACAAACATACAAGTGTAGCTAATAAAAGCGTGTTAGAAAGTACAGGAAACAAGTTAGAAGCCATTTATATAAAAATTAAAGGATATATTTCTAATTAGATCAATGAAATGTATACGCTAGTAATTAGAGCGGCATGATCTATTCCCGAGTCCCATAAAAGAAAATGAACCTTACACTTGTAAAATAAGGATCAATTTACAACTAAACAAACAGCAAGGAGAAATCAGTAAATCTTAATATGTTGATAAAATATATAAACACACTAAAGAATCAGGAAAAACGTGATTGTAAAGGAAATCAGTTTAAAGGGCAAATATTATATAAATGTAGGTCAAGTAATAGTTTATGATTCATAACCTCTTATAGAACAAGAAAAACCACTGTAACAGGATTTTAAATAGATCTAACCCATACTTAATATGAACATTTAAACAATGCTGTCCATTTAAATAAAATAATATTCATACTGTTGTCGATTTTATTAGCTTCAGACAATATGTTTTTATTAACTCACACCGTTGACTCCATTCAAGGTCTATTTGTTGGCAAGCTTATTTTTAATCAGCCCTTAAAATATTTCGTGGGAACCCAGAATCTGGGACAACATTTTGCCAAAAAAAATGTGAAAAGATGTGAAAATCAACTGGACAATGATGAGTCATGTAGTCAAATCAAATAGACATGAAACTCGTGAGAGCAGAACTTCCATACGTCTATTGAAATTTTAAAAATGTATATCTCCAAATCTACTTGAATCATGGTCATACTAATATTCGACATTTAGCCCGCGATGTAAATGCACTTCTCATTTCGATGAGAGACTGTTTGTATCATCAAGATAAGTCTTTGACTATAAATCATTGATTAATGCGTAATTACAAACAAATACATGTTAATTGATTCTCTTTGAACTGATAGTTCTTACCCGTGACCTCTTTTGATTAGATTTTACGACTCTATGACGTTTGCACGCGAAGTAAACTTTGCGCTAGTTATTTCATAACTTTTTACAAAGTTATTCACCTATAGTTATATGGGTTTTGTCTTTAAAGCGATATTTGCGAAACTATTAGAAAATTTTTATAGGGTCTTCTAAAAATATTGCTTATGTCTACTGCGGGAGATTAATCCATTTTTGATTAAAATTTTTGCTATTATAAGTTTTATTCTCTTACATTGCACAAAATTTTGCAAAATATGCTCATTACCTTTTTCCACTGTAACTGCAAGTTTCACTATATCGTGACATAATATTATATTATACGTAGGAGAAGTTAAAAAAATTTTATGTACCTACTGCGTATCAATTGATAGTTGATTTATTTTAGTTACTAACTTACTAGTGAAAGTATTATTGTAATAACTTATCTAATAGCATGAGCTTATTTTGTTTTATTACCGCATTGATTGTTATGCATTATTAGGAAAATATTCTAAAAACATCTAGAATAGAAAGTCGTTAAACTAATAATGATATTAATGATATTAGTACCGGTCAATATATTAATTACCAAGTATTAGTACCTATGATTATTTTGAATTAAAATTCTATTATACTTTATAATGACGCACAACTTATAATGTTTGACCTAAAGTGCAGACAGACTATACTGATACCAAAAAAAGTAAATAAAACCACTGCAAGTAATTCAATTCTCTTTGTGAGTCCGTCAGAAGCGATCCATATCTGAATTGGATACATGGCTACCAAAAATATGCGCTGTCGCAGAAATATCAAGCATGCTATTTATGGAAGAACATAAAATTTATACAAAAAAGACATTAAAATTCTTCACATTGCGACATCGATTTACAACAAATGTGTTTTTGATTGAGCAAACTCTGCCATTTTGTCCGAAAACTTTGCGCAAGTGGTGTTAACCTCGTTCAGTGGGAGTGGGTGGATTTATGGTCACCGTTGGCCATGTATGGGCCATAGACTATAGAGCGACTGCCAACAAAGTATGCGTAAGTGCAGCCGACGTTTACTTTTATTTTGTCTCGTTTTCTTGCCAACTTGGCGTAGGTTATTGACTCCGCATAGCATGCGAAGTAGGGTAAAATTATTTACTCGCATACTTGCATTAAAGAACCTTTATTTGTATGGTAAATTACGTATCCAGTTTAGTATTCATAAACGATGACTCGAACGATTTTAGTAATACGTTGACCCACTTTTATCTGCAGGCGACACAAAGATACCTAAATGCGTCTGACAATAATAGGCATGACGAAAGATTTTGAAATCCTCTTCCATAATGTGTGTATACGTTTACTATACAAGAAAAACCCTATATTTCGGTAATATACTTAAATTTAACGAAGATAAAAGCCATTTTTCAAAAAATATTTATTAACTGTGCCAAAACAGCTCGCAGGTGTCATGGCGTAGGCGTGACGTCACTCTTTAGTAAATACGTAATTATTTGTACGCATTGCGAAGAAAATTAAAAAAAATATTTATTTAATATGTGTTATAAAAACGAATTTCAAAGTTTATAAGTGGTGTGCAGTATTGCAGTGTGAATCCACATATTAACACATAAAAATAATGCTCAAAAATGTGTTAGTAATTATTTCAAGCGAGAAAATAATAAGAAATGATTGTATAAAGTTGGCGCGGAGAACCCCGAACCATGTATTCGTGAATTCGCAATTATATTTCTGTTCTGAGTCGATAAAGCATACGTGAAACAATAGAAAATAAATAAAAATGCGTATTCTCAACATATTCATAACAACAAAACACATCTGACGTGAGTTGTTTACTTAAGCGTGACGTCACGCGTGTTTTAGTCAAAATGGCCAACTGCAGAATTTCAATGTTTTATTTTATTGATAATCTCATTAATCTTAATGTTTTTAAGATTTCTAAGTCACTAAATTTAATTTATTTATTATACATTTTCCCTTAAAAATACTAATACGATCATTTATGGATACTGTCGTCATGCCTATTACAAGCAAATTTAGACGACGTAGGTATTTTAGATTATTCGCGCTATTTTTAGCATCAAAACTCGATTAGAAACCGTTACACAATTTTATCTATAAACAGATATGCATGAATATTTTATATTTTGGTCCGAAAAACATGAATAAATTTTGGAATTGAAATGAATAAATTATAACCGATGTATTATCTACTACTAAGATGTGGTTTTGTAAACAAAAAGCAACATTTACAAATGTTTTAAATAAAGCACGTCGCTGAATGTTGAAAACTATTGAGAATTAATGACGCGTGTCCCTTACTCAATCATAATACATTTCGAAATGCTTTCTTATTTTTCTTTTACACGTACAGTACAATTGTTTAGAAAACTGAAAACCCTTGTTAACTGTATGTGTTATCGCTGCAACAATCAGGCCACGTGACGCGGCGTGAAAATAACATTGCATTTCATATTCCCAGCCTACGCGCATAGCAACCGTTGCGCAAGGTTAGCGCGCGCGGTCAAACGCAACCACCAATCAGAACGCGCGTCAGCTCTGACGTCAGCAACACGCCTGCGCGCGCCTCCGCAGCCATCTTGACGAACTATATGATATCTAACATTGCCCCGAATAACCATGATGACGCGAAATAACGAAAATAAAACAATTAGTGTTATCGTTGTCAACACTCGTGTTCTTACCAAGGTTCTTACAATTTTCTTTAATATTGTCCCGAATGAGTGACGCGAAACCGCCAAAATAAAACAATGAAATCTTATCAGTTTATTATTTTACTCGCGTTCGCGCTTTTTTCCGGGTTTCGCATACGGCAAGGACAAGGTTGTGTAAAGATGTTCGGGCGGTTTTGCAGATTAAAAATAGCATGACCATAATTCTGATAAGGATACGCAATAGAGGGAAAATCTCGAATTTATAAATTTTTTTGGATAATACGCATGCAGTAAACCTAATTAGATTTGCCGTATAAAAGGTCAAATCAAGAAGGTTCGAGAACTTGCAGTCAGCGCTTGAGAGCAATGTCCTACATAAATTAAATTAGTACCTACATCCCTGCCATTTAACACTTATCACGTCACAGAATATTTCCATATCATCGGAATATTTAATACAATCAATCTTTTATATCCAAATCTATAGGTACCAATGCAAAATATTTTTTCATTTTTATCTTAATCGGAACATTATATTCAAATCATTTACCTATGTCAAAACCCATGGCAATTTATAAACGAAATTACTTTTACCTACTAAGATCTAGAGGAGACCGTGGATGGTAATTAAATTAAAAATAGTCATATTTGTACATAAACCATAATATTATTTGATAAAAAATATAACTCATCTGGTTATCAGATCCGCGAAGCTCTATCTCCCGATCTCTTAGACCATCAACAAAAGACGTGCATTAAAATTAAAACTTACCCATCATATTAGACATGAATTTGGATCTGTCCATCGGTGGCACCCACTTAGAAGCCATGGGCAGGATAGCTGGCCAAGTGGCTCCAAGGAGGAACCCTAGCAACACTCGCAGTGCAACTATCCAGCCGAAGCCAAGAGCAGCTGCCCATGGTGAAAGCAGGGTGAGGATGCTAGCTAGCAGTGTGCTGTAGCCGAACACGCGCCTGGAGGAGAAAGAGTTATTAAAATACTAGGTATAAAAGTAACTAAATGCAATGTGAAGTCTAAAGCACGCATAAACTCAAGAAATTGTTGTATTGTCACCCATCATTGATAAGTGTGCAAAGTTTGAATTAAATCTGTCCGTTTTAAGTGGGTCAAAATCAAGTATAAAGCGTAAAGACGATTACATACAAATTATAAACATACAGGTGAAGCTTAAAAGCATGTTAAAAATATAAAAGACAATTTGTCCTGTCAAGATTTTCTGGTATATCCCAATAGCCTGTATTAACATAATACCTACATCACTGAATACCAATGGCAATCAAAAACAAAACACGAAACTGCCATTTACAAACATCGCGCTACTATTTCATAACAGAGAAGCATGAGAAAATCTAAAATCGTATCAAAGAAAGCAGTTCACGTTCACGCTATAGTTAAATGATATCATGAGCACCACCCACATTGTGTGCAAAAACAAACACGCATATTTCATCCATGGACGCACACTATAACGATAGCGCCAAGCGTTCAGCCCGCATCGCCTTCGAGAACGT
This sequence comes from Colias nastes, assembly GCA_907164665.1. Lineage (NCBI taxonomy): Eukaryota > Metazoa > Arthropoda > Insecta > Lepidoptera > Pieridae > Colias > Colias nastes. The sequence continues at coordinate 15,744 of CAJQZM010013574.1, forward strand.
TCCATGAATCATTTTTCGCTATGCCACTTACGCTGAGCATCCATTTTTGCATTTGAAACTGCATTAGAATAATCGATTATGCAATTTGCAAAACTAGTGATAAAGAGTTTATGAATTATGAGTCATTTCTAGGTTACTATATTAGTATTAGTATATTTGTCTTCAAACAAAATAAATGACGTTCGTGCCAATTTAACTGCACCTGCTATATTCTGAGCAATTAAGAATTGTTACTGGAGACGAAACAATGACGAGCGATGACGACCATTATGATTGTATCGAGGCATCATTTTGCATCGCAGCAGTTTGATTATATGAATTTGCGGAACCGATTTTAATTTAGCAATTGGACCATTTATCTTTACATTTAGAATTGCACGACGATGCGAAGCATCAGAGAGTGCTTTACGATCGAAAAATTTTTTTCGCCTCATTTTTGCAGCTATTCTTATTATTATAGCCTTGTTAGTTCACGGAATCAAGATATTTTGCATACTATTGTCGAGATAATTTAATGGAGATTAATCCCATACTTTTTAAAAATTGATTTACTTCAATAGAATTGGAAAAAAACACCGAAATAGGTCAAAAAATTTTCCTGTCCGTCATGTGTGAAACCTGAAAACACTATAACTTGTGAAAAAATCCATCATTTGAGTTAAATTTTTTTTTTAAATATTCTAATCGACGATTGTAGGTCACTGAATGCGAATGATTAATTAATTCAGTGTCGTTTAATTGCAATTAATAAAAAACGAAAACTACAAGACTGTATATCTATATATATTTTTTTTTTTTTTTATATTTCATAATTAAATGAGCATTATGACTCATAATTTATGAGTCGTGCACTTTTGGATTTTCCAAACTTTTAGTCGAATATTTAAACAATACGTTCCTCAACTAGAGGAACTACTATAGTAGATATGGATGGCGAAATACCTTAAAATAGTTCCACATTTATGCAACAGCGAATAATAAAATGCGAGATCGTTTATGCTGGCGCCCCAGATTACTCAGCCGATTAGTCATAAACCGGAGTCACTATCATACCCATTGACACGACTGCCGCCTGCGCACTGAATATATAAATGCATGCCTGATAAGTTGCCTTGGGAATTACAGGTTTTGTATTGTAATCACACGTCGTGATTTGTAAACGTATTGTTTTAATACAAAACAATGAAAAAGCGCAAGACGTACGCATTTTTATTCCAGCAATTAATCTAAACAACAATTTAGAATAAACTAATGCTACTGATTGGATTCCATCATTTGCCATTAATAGACTCCTTGTGGACTCCTTAATTGGCAGTAATAAATTAGCGCAATTTAAATCGATGACAAGGACCAAAACTATGGCTCGTTGACTTGCGACCCTTCTATTAATTGTTCAAGAAAGTTCGGCGTAGTATGTCTACCAACTGTTCTTTGCTATGGTCCTTTATGGTCCTTTATGTAACATAAAGTTGAACTGAAAAAATGTTTGTGCCAAGATCTATACTAATAAAGCTGAAGAGTTTGTTTCTTTGATTGAACGCGCTAATCTCAGGAATTACTGCTCTGTTTTGAAAAAAGCTTTCGGTGTTAGATAGCCCATTTATCGAGGAAGGCTATAGGCTATTATATATCATCACGCTAAGACCAACAAGAGCGGAGCAATGCGGGTAAAACCGCGGGGCACAGCTAGTTTTTTCATATTTTCCAGCATTGTTCAACTTTATGTATAACTTAGCTATCTGTATCTGAAATGGATGCGCACGGCACGAAAATACCCCATAAAATCCAGAATTGCGATAGTTTTATCTTAGGAGATAAACAATTTTTAATTTCACCAATTGTATTATCCTAATGAGTGCCTATGCAAATAAACTATGACGCAATCTTCTAATTTATCTTCCATCCACTATCCAGACCTACGTCAGATAGTTATATTAAACTCAAGGTCGTGTTGACTACGATTAATCATAAAGATTGCGAACTAGAAACAAAAATTCGCATTTCCTTTTTCTTATTCTATCTTTTTATTTTATTTAAAGTCGCTTCCCGCGTCTTTCCTTTCTCTTTCCTATGTATGCTTAGATCTTCAAAATTACGCAGCAGACTTTGATGTGTTTTTTTTAATAGATAGTGGTGTAAGAGAAAGGTTTTAGTAGATTATTAATTGCTAAGTTTTAGACAACGCACGACAGACGCGGGCGGAAAGCTAGTCTTTAGAAATATAAACGATGCAGATGGTTAAAAATTGTTTACTTGTAAATACTGCAGTATCGACAACTATCAATAAATATTTATTACACAAATTATAAAACACCGTCTATACAAAATACAATACATATGTTAATTTAAAAAAAATATAAAGACCGGATTTGCCTGGTGCTAAGGTGTGCATAAATTTTAATCGATTTGCGGTCGTCGTACTAAAAACGATATTTTATATCTGTGGCATGCAATCAGCTGTCATTCTTCACCTGGCTGTCTTGGGAGCGAACCCGTTATTTATTATTGACTTTCTTTTGTCCAGATCCTCAAAATGCATTATCTACATGCGTAGCAGTACTTAAGGGTTTGTTAAGTTTACAACAATTTATAACTAAAGAACGAATGGTTCCTGTTGCGAAATTCTTTAAATGATTAATTGAACTAAAAAACAATCATTTTAATCTATGATATATAAAAAAGCTAGATACGTTACCCGCTCTCTATTTTGGCAAGAAAAAACTCAGCTAAGTGCCCGAGTTTCACTTAGTCACGCACCATTCAGCGTCGTGGCTGGACGTTCTTTTTATATTTTAATCGGCAGTTGTTATTACGAAGTACATGAGTGAGACATGTATTATGTCTCGTGCGTGAGAGTGAAAGAGAGAACAACTGTATTGGTGATAATGCGTTAGTAAGTAGGTATGTATTAATTACGCTGTTTTTTAGTGCAATGATGTTGGCGTATGCCGCGTCTACTAGTATAATAGAGTCATTGATTTTAATATTATGAACTCATCTCATGGTTCGTTAGGCATCTCAATTAAACTGTCTTTAATAAGCCCAAATTGATCTTCTGAATAAGATATGACATATGATAAAACAAATTGCTTGTATTACAATAAAGCCGTATACCTGGTAAAGATTTGTTGAGCAACAGTTGATCAACATGTCTATAGCGAGTGAGAATATGGCTGCAAATTTTGATTTAAATATTGACACAGATCACTTCTTGAGCGAGTACTTTTTTGTTGAACGTATGTTGATATATAAAAGCTCTGGAGCACAGTTTTACCAGCAACATGTCGCTAGCTACTCCGCATATACATTCACACATTCACGCAAAATCCACCCTTACATCATAAACATAAGGTTCATATTCACCTGGCACCTATCACCTCCGCCAGCCGCCCACCCGGCACCTCCGTCAGCACATAACCCCAGAAGAACGAACCCAGCAGGTGATTCTTCTGTTTCGTGTCCCAGTGGTAGCGGGTCTGTTGAATGTGCTCCGGGTGCTGAAAGTTCTTTGAAATAAGCATCTTTTTATATTACTAGTCTAGGACTTAATGAAGATGGTTTACAGATGAAGAAATTGACAAGTTTTAGTATTTCTTTACCTTTATCGCTTTTACTTAGATGATTAGCCGCTTGCCCGAGATAAAAACGAATAGCCTATGTTTCTACCAATAAAAGGCGACGATGGAGTTTTTGAGTTCATTCTTTACATACAAATATCCTTCCTCTTAAATTATAATAATAGTGTAGATTCCCTCTTCCAGAAATGGATTATTTTACCTACTGGAATAACTACACTCCCACATAAAATTGAGATTGAGATTATATAGCAGCAAATAGCAATACAGTTTATCGATTAATCTTCATGTCTGGATACAACACCCACATGAAATTGTATCACTACTGGACACTATTTGTACGTTTATTCTATGTATCATGCTTATCCTACGTTGCTATTTTTATTATGGCTTGAAACCAGACATGTCTGTAGGTGTAAAACTAGCCTACGCAAAAATAAACGCTGTTTTCAAGTCGTATCTCTTTGGAGATTGGTCGAGGAAGTGATTCGAAACTTCAGTCAACCGTGGAAGAAACTTTCTCAGGTGTTAAGTTGAACAACTCAATGTTTCAGATTTTATTACATAAATATTTATTGAATAATTTTCCGCATACATATTGAATTGTATATAACAAGTTCAATGATTCAGCGTTAGCCAAGTGTCCTAGATATACGTTATCACTATTACTATATTCTGTTTGTCATTCCGTAAAATCAGTATAATCGTTTCAGACAGTGAGTCATATTATATGTTAGGAAATACCATAAAATATTAAATCTAAATTTTATTTTTTTAACTAATATATTTTGATTTTATGAAAATGCTATAAATTATTAAATATTATTTAAATATGTACCAATAATTTATCGATATAATTTATATAATTAAGGAAGATTGAGAAGCAAGTTTAGTTGAGTTTTAACCCTCTCTCGGTCTCTATATTAAACGGTCTAATATAATCATACCCAAAATAATTACCACCCTTAAATAAATCATGGCTAACATCACGAAAGGTGTCCGGGTAAATGAACTGCAAATAATTGAGTGACTCAACAGAATACAGAGCGCTTCTCGGAACCTCTTTTGTTTGAAACTAAACTACCTTATAAAGTACAAAGAGTATACCTAAGGGCAATAATTATCTCCTAATGTTTAAGAGCTAAGTATAGGATAATTGATTAGTTATGTAATCGTTTGTGGTTTTAAATTTTTAATGGACATATTTAGGTATTTAAAATCGACTTCTAAAGAACTTTATAAGCTTTTGTTTTGATATGCTTTTTTGAAAGTACAAGTATTAAATAAACGTGTTCAAATTAACAAAGCGAAACACACTGAATTAATCGATAAATAAATTATTTTGTAGGGCATGTAAATGAAGTATTTTTTAATGGAATTTATGCGGAAAAAAAAATCTTATCGAAACTAAAAAGGAAGGAGCATTTTTTGTTAGTAAAAAGAATTAATTTATTTTTAATTTTAATTTAAGAAAGTAATCAACATAGTAGGTACCATTAACATATTACAATTAACCGGATATGAGTTACCAAGACAATATACCACGATACAACATCATCTATACAGAAGATTTAATAAAATAAATTTAGTTTAAACAAACAAAAAACACGCTTCAATAAGATAAACTCATGAAATTAATGTAATGTTACCGATCCTTGATCCTTGAGAAGTGTATCTACAACCGTTAAGTCTGTCAAAATCGTTAAAAAGTGAGTCAAAATAGAGTTTAAAGCTTATGCTTACATACATACAAGTGAAGCTAATAAATATTATAAACCAACCTCAGTAACATTCAAAGAGTCTGTAAGGTTCGCAACTTGGACATCTTTATCGTCAAAGATCATCTCGACGATCGCTATGGTCAGGTTGACGCGGAGTGCGTAGTTCAGCATGAACCCGAGGAGCACCATTAGGTTTAGTACTTGCACGCATGTTAGGCAACCTGGAACAAAGATTTATATTAAATTAAAATGAATAGTCTTCTCATCAATGAATAAGAGAATCTCCGTAATTCTTGGGATAGTCTGAACTCTGAAATAAAAAATGTTCCTATGCTGCAGCATGATATGATCACATTGAGCACACCACATAGGCTGTGACATAGGTAACTTTTACAGTACAACTAGCTTACCGCCCGCGGTTTCGCCCGCTTTGTCTAAAACCCAATAAATTATATACTAAAACCTTCCCCTTGAATCACTCTATCTATTAAAAAAAAACCGCATCCAAATCCGTTGCGTAGTTTTAAAGATTTAAGCATACATAGGGACATAGGGACAGAGAAAGCGACTTTGTTTTATACTATGTAGGTAGTGATGATACATGTTCCATAAGACGTACGTACATCGTTGCTTTCGTATTACAGACTTGTAGAATTTTGTTTCATCGAATAGAAAGATCAAATTTTGACCACACCGGCCCAAGAATAAGTGGAATAGTCCTGAAAGAAGTTTACAGAATCATCCCCTATATAATCTTAATTCGTGAGATTTTATCTATGCAAATTCCTTGACACAAGATCCATTATAATTTGCATAAATAAGGGTCTCAACGCTTCACAAATCTTAAATCTTTTGAGGTAAGGTTGAGAAGGGTTGAGGATACTTATTGTAACGTAAACTACTAGAAGCTAGGCAATTACGATATTTTGGCATTTGATAATGTGTTTATTATAATGGTATTCCATTGTAGATATTTTAACTCTCGTAATAGAATCGTGTTTCTTTGTTCATTTTGAACAAGAATAATTTGCTTTTTTTCTTTTATTCATATTGTAATCGGAAATTGGTAATAATTTTATGGCTTGTCCTCGACGATATTTTAGATTATTCACTTAATTTAATACTGTACGTAAGTATGTAATAAAAGTTTTATTCCTTCATAATAATATTCTAATGTTATTTTATTATAATACGAGGTTGTGGTGACCCACTTACAACCAAGCTATAAATATTTTATATTTATTTATGGATATTTTTATAATAAAGTCATGCATATACCTATTGAATGACGACATCTGCACCAAATCACACAAGGACGAAATTGTTTATACTGACGCAAATTTTTACCGTATTTTATATATAGACTAGCGGTCCGCCCCGGCTTCGCCCGTGGTACATATGAAAAATAGATGTTGGCCGATTCTCAGACTTACCCGATATGCACAGAAAATTTCATGAGAATCGGTCCACCCGTTTCGGAGGAGTATGCAGACTAACATTGTGACACGAGAATTTTATATATAAGATTTAATTTAAAATGTCAAGCCGGTTTTATTATTTTATTAATCAATTCAAATGTGCTACATTTACATATGTTTACAATAAAATCTCCAAAAAAGTCGGATAAATCTGGTTAAATCCAGATTATTGTGATCGAATTCCACTTTCCTAATTCTTTCCGACGGATATAAGATAAAGGAGCATTTATTAATGTTTTATGAATAAATTTAGATGTGAATAACTTTATGAATAGCTCGTATTGTATTTCATAGATTCACACGGTAAAAATAGTTTTTATTTACTATAGATAAAACTTTCCAAAACAATTTTCGCAATAGTTAATTAAAAAGTATACTTACTAGGTATTTCCTTTACGCGATTCTTATAATTTCCCGATTTCCAAGCAAAGAAAGACAAGCAAACTTCTACAATACTTATCGGCCTTTGTAATAAAACTGAACAATAAAACTATCAATTACCATTTTACGGTCTACACTGAAAAATATTTAACGTACGAAACATACCAAGGTCAAATAACATGTATGACGCTTGAGATTCACAAAAAAATTTGGCAAGTCTCGTTTGTAGAAGCTGAAAATAACTTTGATTTACAGCAGATGTTTATTATTTTTTCATTTTTGGCGTAGGGTAAGCGTATATGATATTGCAATGTTTTTTACATTTGCAAAGAAAGAACAAGTTATTGTAATATTATTTGCCATCTTTTAAAATTTTAATCTAACATTTTTATAAACAAATAAGTACATAACTGCAGATTCAACAAATTCAAAAGATTTTATTCTTGTTGTTTGGTTAATAGTTCACGCTCACTATTATTATAATCAATTTATTTATTTTATAAACCGTATATTAATAGAACCACACTTTAATTATATATGTACATATTATTATATAAAGCTTTAAAATCACTCATTTTCTTCCAAATTGAGGCATAAACTCAAAATGAACTCCAAAACAACTCTAAAATTTCAGTACAACAGTACTTTCAACATAATATACTCTCCCATATTCCCAATACTGTCAATTTTAAATTTACAGAAGTCAACCACGCTTGAAGCTTATCAGCCGCTTATCAAAAGGAAACACGATAGCCACGATCGGCGAATCAAATTGCCACGAGTTACTGACCCACACATAATGGGTTACATTTTATAATATACGATTAGAAATTTTTAAACGTTTCGTGCAAAAATAAATGTATGAATTTGTTTTTTTCACGTTCTATCCTAAATTACCACTATACTCATTTACTAGCTTACCGCCCGCGGCTTCGCTCGCTTTGTCTAAAACCTAATAAATTATATACTAAAACCTTTCTCTTGAATCACTCTATCTATTAAAAAAACCATATCAAAATCCGTTGCGTAGTTTTAAAGATTTAAGCATACAAAGGGACATAGGGACATAGGGACAGAGAAAGCGACTTTGTTTTATACTATGTAGTGATAGTGATAGTGATTTTAACAGAAGTTGTTTAAATGGTATAATTTGTTCTTTAATACAAACCGAACTAATTAGGTGACGACTTCAAAAGATTCATAGCACAAATTAGTAGATAATAATATGCATGTAGACACTAAGTAGGTAAGTGACTAAACTTAGTGCTTCAAGTAGGAATTAAGTTTGCTGAAGCCGATACGAACGTAAAAACATACAATTAATTTTTGTATTTTAAATAAACATTTAGTTATATTAAAAAATGTGTTACCATAATTCAACGCGGATGTTTGTGACACAAATAATGTAAACAAGACGAGACAGTGACGAAAATGACAAAATATTATTACGTAAATAGGTCATAAATAAAAATTAAAATCACTTCCTACACCTATTAAAGAATTTAGTACAAAATTCAGATAATATTATGTCAAAAGTCAGGTTATCTGTTATCAATTAACAAGGAAGTAATGTACCGGTACACATACTACTTAATAAATTACATGATTCATCGTTAAATTTTTAATGTTAATTATTTTTAATTGGTCCTGAATTTATGTGTGAATCGTATTTAATGAAGGCATGATAACGCTTCTATTGTATTCTTACGCAAGTATGTTGAGAAATTAATAACTTAATACTACCAATTAAAATTGTGATTTATTCATTACGTTCAAGAGTTGAAGAGGAAACTGAAACGCCTATATAACAAAATTATTAAAAAATAATATAAAGAAGAGAAGCTATTTGACCCCAAAACGTACATAACGAATTTTGAACATGCCAGTTTTCAACCCTTCTACGCCGTTTTTAAATTCATCTGTAAAGTCAATACAATAATATTAACTATACCTTCCAAGCAAATGGTAAATAATATATTAAGCTCAATGCTCACAACATAAAAGTAGTAGTTAATCCGCTTAAAAGACACACCAAATCAAAAGTTTAATAAACACAGTCACCTCCTTTCTCAATGCCTTTTCAGTCATATTTAACACTTATTTTAAAGGATATACAAAATTGGCCAATTCCGTTAGAACATTAGAATAGACTGTGACAAGAGAATTTAGTCCATTCATTTTGAAATACTCGTTTAGACCAAAAACATTGAACCAAGCCTCAGGTAACAGTGTTTTTTCCCCAAGCGATAGACCTGAATGAATCGCTTCACGCATTATCGATTCTAAGAAACAGTTCGTTTAGGTTCTGAGAAACTGATTTGCGAAACCGATTTTTTAGCATTGTCCAATGTCTCGTTAAGAGCCTAGAGAATTTCTTCTTTTGGTTTCCAAATAATGAATTTAAGAGGCTTATATTTATTTAGTAGTCTTTTT
>CAJQZM010013578.1:0-22572 GCA_907164665.1 Colias nastes
ACGTCCGTTATCTTGTCGCGCACACACTCCTCTGGAAATTAGGGGAAAGCAGCTGCAATAGTTTCTTATTATTCAACCGCATTAGAATTTATTGGCCAAAGTAAATTTTCGTCAGAATTTTCTCTATATGCTTCTATGATCTGTTTTCGTTCATTTTTTCTTATTTCGTCCTATACTAGTTTATAACGTACCTTCAGCACTTCGATGTATCTCGATTAGTTTATTTTTAATTTTATCAACTTCATTTTTAATTAATTCCAACAAGACACAAGGCAGGAAAAATATCATTACGAAGCAGATTGAGTCGACCACCATATTCAATCTTACCTGAAATGATGATAAGATATATTATTCTGTGTTAAAGTTTCTCAAACAATATTGTACGTATTAAGGGTGGTACTGTATTAGCAATACTTAAGTAGGCGGTTATCATCTCAATTGCAAGGGTGTGCGTGGAAATTTTACTGATTTCTTGAGTAACGCTGACGCGGATGTTTTTAGGCAAAAAGTTGTGGTAGGTACCTCTTTATTATGATTGAATGAAATTCCTATTGTTAGCGCCAAAATATAGTACATTGCAAAAGTGAAGTCACGAAAATTCTGGAACAAATTAAAATATAAAATTTATTTTTCAACTATTTTAATTTAAAAATATAATTTGCGGGGATTTTAAGTATGATATTCTTCATCAGCGGGTCATATAATAAATCAAAATAGAGTCAATTATAATTTCGCATATAATACCAAAATCGCTTACCATTATCCTAAAAATCAGACCACTCGCATTCAAATTTTCCAGCAGACCTTTGTATATTTCAGCATGTTCACTTATTATTGCGATCTTGTCAGCTGCGTTATTGCAACCAATGATTTTTGTTTCAAATGACAAACGCAGTCTTTTAATTTCATTAAAAGTCAGCTGGAATGGTATGGATCTGCTCAAGCAGTTGAATAACTGACCCATTTTATACATAATCCAAAACGCTACCAATGTTTTCATATATTCCACAGGTACAAGCTTATATGACGTAAAGGCCCATAGGTAGTACATTTTTAGGATACTTAGTACGATATAAGCATAAAAAACAACGAAATCTGTTTTGCGTATCTTGGTTACTCCTATCCTAGTTTCCAATGACAAAGTCAGTCGTGAAAACCTACGTAATCCATGGTTTCCAGCAAAAAATGACCCAAATGAACATAGTAAATAATCGAAAAGAAGTCCGATTATTGTGCAAAAATAATATGTGTTTAGTGTATGGGCAAAAAATATAAATTCATATGTATAAAAAATTATGATGGTCAGACAATACACTCTTGCTATGTAATTCAGGTACCACTTCTCAAATAAATTCGAATAATATCCATGAGCACATTCAATAACGCATAAGCAGTTTATAGCTATCACAAAGAAACGATGCATTATGAAAACTTTCAGCACACTTTTGAAATATTTATAGGAAGAGAAATGTTTTAAATAATTCAATATCCCATTTCTCTTTTACAGAAACGTGATTACGTTACGTTAGTTCAGTTACTGACATCGACTTGCGTCGATTAGAATGAAAGTTTCGTTAAAAATATTACAAAAGCGATAGCAATCATCTATATCTAAATGGCAGTAGAAAATGTAATTGCATTTCCATATTATAATGTATTAAATATGTCGTTTCGCTTTGGACCCAAATATTTTCAAAAGAATAACAATTTATTTTGGATTCTTTTCGGTGGTTAGATCTCAAAAATCGTTTATACCTACTGAATCAAACACGAAGTTTTAGGTATTTATAATCGCATATTGTTGCAGTTTATCTTAATGTAAAATGGCCATAAATTCTGCTAAACTTAAAATCACTTCGGTTGCTATGTCCTGTAAAAGAACAGTATCTCGTTGGGCGATAGAAGTTTAACAATTAGACTTAAAACGTCAACATTACTCCAACTGACCATTCACATGTCCCTCATCTTGATGAATTATCGCAATTACATACCTCCAATTGCGACGTTAATGTCGGCATTCAATGTAAATTCGTAAGTTCATTAAATTCGAGAGGGTCATCAACCGAACCCGTCGCAGAAAACTTAAAAAAAGTAAAAAATGCATACAGGTGCGCAAGCGTTCGTATTGTGCCCACTGAGGCTTTGGAACGGGTTATCGTGTCGAAGTTTGAGGGCTCGAAGCGCTTCAGTAGCGCTCGAGACTTCGTCGAGTTTGGCCGTGTGTAGTGGAGTGATTGTTCAAATTGTGCTTGTGCATGGGATTGCATTCGTGAGACACCAACGTGGGAGCATTCGGATCGGTATGCGCCTCTTTTGTATCCTATGGGAGAAATTTCTCGTAAGATTCAGCTATATTGAATGATTTGTGCTTTAGTTATCGTGTGAGTTTTCTTTCCCAGGCTTCTCGATTACTTTTGCAAGTGTTATAAATAAATAGCGCCCAAACAACCGGTTTGTTTTGAATTAACTTTCTTGTAGTAATCAATTATTTTACCATTCGCAATTTTCTAATCTTTAATTTCCACTCGTATTTCATCACTTCGAAGATTATTTGCATCTTGATAATTGATAATTTGATCATCATGTGGAACATATAATGTATTATGTATTTTTTTAACAATTTAGACAATTCGTTTATTTTGAAGTAAAGATGTGTAGTTATTATATTTTGGAACTGCAATGATACGTTACCTATTAAGAGTTTTTTATTTTTATTATTATTGTTCATACCACAAATTCATACCTAGTACCTACTTATATTGAAAAGTTTTAATGGTTGCATTTTAAAAATACCAAATTGTTTAATAAATCTCAAACATACCCATGTATTATTTCCTCTTCATAATTATGTCCTAGCATCCATCTTAATTGCCTTATAGCCCAAGTCCACACGGCAAGAATTTCATTAACATGGTCAAAGCACGTGTATGGAACTAGTTAACGGGTGGTCGCGATAACAAAACATTCTAGGTACCTGATGTTTTAATTACTTTACAAAGAATCCGACTTTTGTTTTTGTTATCATCGTAAACTGCATAATAGTGCAGGATAGTTGGTCGCCATGTGTCCAGAATAGTTTTAGCTCCTTTGCAAATTTGTTAAATATTCATTAATCTTATAAGTAATTAAATAAAAATAAAATGAACGAAGCAACAGATCAAATAATTAACTACACAACAAACACAAATTGCATCATATTTACTATCTGCTATTATAATAGGTAGGTATAAACGCGAAGTTTGTATGTGAACTGGTTCACGCGAAAATCACTGAATGTCTGAATAGATTCTGATGATACTTTGCAAAAGAATCGTAATTTTCAATATTTTGCAGGTACGTCAACAAAAATAAGTATAAAATCATACGTATATGTATCATCGAAAGTTTTACAATAAAATGTAATAAACTTTCACAGAAGTAAGCGCAAAATCCGCTCACGAGTCGCCAATGACTTGTATTAAAAAATATTTACCTGATATCTTAACGATTGTTTCACAAAAAGTTTTGCGCTTTTGTTGTTCCGAGTTTTTATTAGCGCTCGAGATAAACATGATGAAGTACTTTTGTTACTTACGAAATAGGATTTAAAAAGTAATTACGAAGGCCCTTTTAAGATTTCCTCCAAAAATGTTGGATTACGGCGAAAAAAACTTGTTTTATTTATTCTTGGGTACAGATAGCCTTAAAGCTGTTTTTAATTAACACAAAGATATATGAGTCACTACCTATGTGCTTTTTAGAGAAGTAATTAAGAAATAAATAGGTATAACTCCATAGATTACTTTTGAGTTTGAATAATTTGTAAATGACGATAAATTATAGTTTTATTATTATGTGGTCCGAATGTAAACTGAAGCCCGAAATACAGTACAAAATACATATTTATTACACGAATTATTCAATGCAAAGCTATTGAATACGATATTATTTATTCAGTTATTTTATGAACATCGTGATTACGCCGGTACTTTGAATAAGTTTGAAAATGGTAATCTAATACTCAATATTGAAGATTTTATCAGCACTTTATAACGTATAGGCTCTCTTAGTCCGTAGAAGATTTCGTAGAATATGTTATAGATATTAATTCCAGAGAATAAATATAAATATGAATTCAAGATTGTGAAGCATGAGGTGAAAAGTCATAGTTTTTCTATTATCACCATAGTCTACTGGGGACCTTCTGGTTCACCTCACTCATACTTTTGGCTCTGCTATCGAGAAGCTCGGGGAGGCAGTAGCCGTATCCCTCGACATTTCGAAAGCGTTTGACAAGGTCTGGCACAGTGGCCTTATCAACAAACTTCCAGCTTATGGGATCTGTCCTAGCCTGCGGAACTGGATCTCTGATTTCTTGGGAGAGCGTTCGCTTCGTGTTGTGATCGACGGTTGTGCGTCTGATCTACTACCCATTAACGCTGGAGTTCCTCAAGGATCAGTACTGTCTGCTACTTTATTTCTGCTACATATAAATGATCTGTTAGGTCCGAGTATATATGGTTATGCTGATTACAGCACAGTTGTAGACAGTTACATATCCGAAGCGCAGACGGGCAATAATGTTTTGGCGGCACAAAGAGAGGCTATGGTTGAACGGTTGAACCTTACTCTAAAATCGGTGGCCGAATGGGGCGATGCCAACTAAGTTTAACTCTTCGAAAACACAGGCTTGCCTATTTACAGCTAAACGCACCGACTTAAATCTAACGCCTAGTTTTCAGGATGTGTCACTGGAATTGTCCAATGAACTGGAGCTTCCAGGCCTAAAGCTCTCCTCGAACCTCAACTTCAAAATCTTCATTGAGTCCAAGGTGCAGGTTGCCGCCAAGAAGCTGGGAATACTCTCCAAAGTGGCGGAATTCTTCACACCGGAACAGCTCCTAAACCTTTATAAAGCTCAAGTTCGGTCGGGTGTGGAGTATTGTTCTCACCTTTGGGCTGGTGCAGCAAAATACCAACTTAGCGCCTTGGACTCGATTGAAAAACGAGCGATAAGGCTTATCGAGAATGAGGCCCTCACCACCTCGAAATTACGCAGCTTGGAACATCGTCGAAAAGTGGCTAGTTTGGCAGTCTTCTACAGGATCTATCATGGTGAATGTGCTGAAGAACTGCACAACCTGATACCTGCTTCTCCTTTTTACCACCGGTCGAGTCGACGCGGTGCTGGTCTCCACCCCTATGTCATCGATATTCCACCTATACGCACCAAGCGTTACGCTTCTTCCTTTCTCGTGCGTACCAGTAAAGAATGGAATAATCTTCCGGCCTGCGTGTTTCCTGATAATTATAATCTGGACTTATTCAAAAGAAAAGTGAATAGGCATCTATTAGGTCAGCATGCTCCATCCTAGACCATGCTTATCGCTTTCCATCAGGCGAAGCGATGGTCAAATGCTTGCCTAATCTATATATATAAAAGAAAGTCTGTATGTTCCAACACTTATAACTCGAGATCTATATATATAAAAGAAAGTCTGTATGTTCCAACACTTATAACTCGAGATCTGCTGAACCAATTTTCATGGTTTTGGATTTGTTGGATTTGTCACCGCCCAGAATAGCAGAATAAATCATAAAAACAACAAAAACTAGACGAATAAATATTTTCCCAAAATTTTGATTTTCGTACATGTCAATCATTAGTTGTCAATCCTGTCAAATACGGAAAATAATGTTTGACATTCATGCGTTCAAAAATGTATTATGTGTAAAATAATTAAAAAGTAAAAAGGGTGAATAAATATTGTTTGTATTTTTTTTTAATCATTTATCAAAAAGTGCAATAAAAGCAGATACATAAAAATTCCTCAAATGATTGTGTTTACGCGTGTTTTCAGAAATTAATAAGGTATTTTTGGTGAGGAAACTAACCAAGAAGGTTAGTTCGCTTAAGAGTCCTTATCGATTTTAGAGTGATTTTTACTTGTTTCTGTAATTCTTTAGAAGCTCGTTTAACAAAGCTAAATTAGTAACAATGTGTGATGATATCTTAAATTAAAGATTCATTCAATATCTAAAATACGTTCGAGACAATTTATTGATATTCATTGTCCAGTTTGTTTAATAGCCAATAACCTAAGGCGTGTTTCAATTTTTTCCATGCGGGACGTTCGTGTCTTTGTAGTTTACACGGAATTTAATAGAAGAAGTTTTCTTATAAAATATACTACAGTAAAGACACTGAGACATCCTAAAATATGTTCGAGGCAATTTATGTACTTTTATTGAAAATTTCAAAGAACATCTAAGTTAAAATAGCCTTACTTTGATGAAATTTTATGCGTATATGGCGTCGAATTTCTAGTTCTTACAACAGAGTTAAAAAAAAATAAAAAATACACACTAAATGATAGGTTAATGCTTAAAAATTTGCAATAAAAAAAATACATATTATATGTTTTATGAAAGAAATGGAATAATTTAAAGTTCTCTAGAATTTTCGATTATATACGGGAGCGCAAACGTTGTTACGGCAGATCTATATAATCGAATATTCTAGAGAATTTTAAATTATACCATTACTTTCATATAACATAGTAGTTAGTTTTTTTAAACGAGCTCCTAAAGAATTAAAGAAACAAGTCAAAATCACTCTTAAAATCGATACGGCCTCTTAATTATTAAAAAGAAATTCTATAAAAATGTAAAAATTCTGACAATTATAATTTGTTGCAATTTCGTCGACTGCTTCAACAATATTGCGTTGACATAATATTATTATTATGTATATAACGTTAAAATTGAAACGGAGCCCCTGATTCATTGGTTCGAACCAAGCTAAATTGCGTTTTGAAGATTACATCCATTTACGCGATGCAATTAGCACAGAGAAGAAGATGCAGAAAATGTTGGTCTGTTTACTATTTTACCGGCGACATACACAGGTCATGAATATGCGCAAGATGCAATGACATACATAATATTTTCGTCATTATGGTCGGCCAGATCTATTCATTACATTTACATGTAATCCGAAATGGATGGATATTATTCAACTGCTGCTTCCCGGACAGATATCAAGTGATCGGCTCGACATTACCACACATGTTTTCAAGCAAAAAATCCGATCATGAGTTACAAAAGCAACACATCTTTGGGATTATTCAATGATGGATGTATTCAATCGAATGACAAAAATAAGGCTTGCAGCATGCACACATTTTAATTTGGTTAGTCGAAAGAATTCGGGCGGATAAAAATTGTATGTGCGGGGATTGCTAATCCTGTAACCGATCCAGAACGACATGACATGATGTTCTAATCACGAATATATGATTCATGGACCGTGTGGCACCATCAACCGCCAATCACCATGCATGATTGACAGCGAGTGTTCCAAAAGGTATCCACGAAAATTGACGGCAAAGACCATCACAGGCAACGATGGTTACCCACTGTATCATCGTCGGTCGCCCGATGATAGTGGTAGAAGTAGAACTATCATAATTAAAGTGAAAGGAAACGATTTGTGGTCGACACCAGTTAAAGAACGAAAAGAGTTAATTCGAGTGCATCCCAGGCTGCAAAACGTAGTTTAATTCAATATGTAATTTTTCTCTGACACGTGTAGGTATGAAGTATTTAAGTAATTATTTTTTTATTCTATTTCTATATGTGTTATTCATCGAAATAAAAAGCCATTATACCTATATCTATATTTATTTTGTATCATTGTATTCCGTTCATCATAGCCTAAATTAGTTCCAAGCCCAAAGGTAACACGACATTCATTGACTGGGCGGTACAAAGTTCGCCGGGCCAGCTAGTCCTGAATAAAAAAAAAAAAGAAAGTACTAGGATAGCGTATATTGTGGGTTACAGCCTGCAGCGTCTGGCTCATTTCTAGTAATGGAGCTTTGGTCCCAACCGCAGCTGGCTTAATTATCGGCGCATTGTTCATGCCCAGATATTTTGATGTACAAGCTATGATTAAAGATACAAATAATATACGAGATAACAGACGTAGGTATTATGTAACGTTTTATTGATCGACGTTTTTTATAACAATACACATTTCCTTGTTGCTAAGTACCCAGTTCTTTTACATTGCTTTTTGGTGATTTGAGAAACATACAAACAAACAGGACTACGTTTCATAGGTAGGTAGGTAACTAGCCCTATAACTGGAACTCGACAATTTAGAATCCTGTCTTATTTTCTTTCCTTGAATTTACATGCTAAGTTATAACCAATATTGTTTTTAGAAATAGATTTTTCTTGAATTGACTGGAGAAGCTAGGAATAACTCTCGCTCATAAACCACATTCCACGAAATAAATCGATTAAAACTAAAACGGTGCACATTTGCCTCACATACAGATAAATCGTATTGATTTATTGCTTGTATTTCACTTATCAGCTTCTTTACTGCATGTTTTAAAAGGATTTCATGTTATGAGGTACTTTGAGTGCACTACTGATAAACGTTTTTAATATTGACATGGAGTGTGTATTCAAGAAAAATCTAAGTAACAAGTCTTGACAATGATGGCAATAAGTAAATTAGACGCGAATTATAGCTGATAGGTTCAGGTTCAGTTTTAGGAAGCGGATGACGTAAAAATAAACAGAAATCAGATTTGAAGAGTCTGTAAACTTCTGTAAAAAGCATTTTGTGTGAAAATGTCTATTCATGGTCATGCGGTAGAGACAAGTTTGCTGTGGAGCCTCAGTTATAAATTACTTAACTAATAGTAAATTGGTAGTTTTTTAATGATGAATTAGTTTATCCATAGGTACTTCTTATTCAAATATTGATCGTGTTTCCACGAAAATATCACTAGGTACTAAAAATTAAGATACTGTATTGAAGTAGCAATTTATCTATAACTTTGCTAGCAGCTAGGAGTTACGACAATTTGATAAATCTATAAAGGGGAATGTTATACGAGCAATCTTATCTGAATTCATTTGTTGGAAATCAGTTGTACTCTGCTGGATTTCAACGATTATCATATGTGATAAATAATAAAGCTTGACCCAATTTTTTGGCTCTCTACTTCATTGTTAAATGGGTCATATATGACAACCATCTTGTAAGAAATTCGCTTTAGACTTAGACACTTGACCCAGTGTTTTGACACTCTGATAGTTCAACGTTACTATATGAATAAGTTTTAGAGATATGTCTTCAACATAGCGAGAAGTACAGTTTTTTTTTTCACTTATAACTATGTATATAAAAATAACAAAATTAATGTAAACATTACGATAGAGGACCCTTTATTGTTAAGAATCATCTGATTGCGTACAAAAAGCTGTGACCAGTCGTTTTTGTACATAATTAGATGACACGTTTCTTTTGGATCCTTGTTACGATATAAAAGTCGAGAATTAGTGGCTAATTAAGTGTAAAATTTGCGTGAGAAGACGAGCCTCTTCGGGGAATCAGTCGCGTTTCAAATTGTAATAATACGCCGACATATTGTGTTACACTTTTGTAATCTAGATTCAGTGTTTTCTTGGAAAGAGTATAAATAAATACAAAATCTATAATATAGGTAATGCGGTCTTTGTAAACTAATAACCTTAACCTTAATTAAAAGTTTCATATATATTATATATATTATGATATCTTTAGTTTCATATATTTTAAATATAAAGTATTCAATCACTATCAGCTTTTTTCTCACAAACAAAATAAATATATCGACTATTTCATGAAATACCAGCGTGATACCAACTAGTATTAAAATAAGTTTAACGCATAACCGGTACAATTTAAAATATCTATAAGTTTCGTAAAGCGGATATTACACAACAATATCAAAGTCCCGTATTACTTTAATTTGAAAATAGCTAAACTTGAAATCAATTCCGTATCTGCAGGAAGACATCAATAAAGCACGCGCCCGCATCGGATCAAAGCGTAGTAAAAATAAATTTTATTACATAGTAAATATCCTTAAGTTAGGCTCTGCACACACGTGACGTTTAACGCGCGTTAAATGCTTATTGCAATAAGTCTATAGATTTAATAAAATAATCTATACTATAATATTATCAAGCTGAAGAGTTTGTTTGTTTAATTGTTTGTTTGTTTGTTTGTTTGGACGCGCTAATCTCGGGAACTACTAGTCCGATTTGACAAATTCTTTCGGTGTTAGATAGCCCATTTATCGAGGAAGGCTATAGGCTGAAACCGCGCGGCACAGCTAGTACGCGCGGCACAATAAAATATTTTCCTGGTAAACACTCATTTAGGTGTTAAATTGTGTACATTTTAGGTCACGTGGTCGACCCTATAAAAAAGTGAAGTCCCATGTCCCCTAGTGGGGTAAGGGGCAGATGCATTATGTATACATCTGTTTCACTGATCGATTTTCTTTAGGGACAAGTAGGTGATCAGCCTTCTGTGTCCTGCCAGACCGAGACATTTTTTTTTCTTCGTCTCCACCGGGAATCGAACCCAGGACCCCTCGGCTCTACGCTCACGCGTCAACCACTGTACCAAGGAGGCGGTCGACCCTATATGAATACAAATTTCTGCCACGTCATCAAACTTCTCTAGATTTCGTTGAATCACGTCTCTATTTTTTATTGAACTATTAACAAATGTATTAATAATAGCACAACACTTACACGCGCTAACCAAAAACAGCTGGGTGTTACTGAGCTTAAAGCTCTCGTAATTTTGAGTGCTTCGGATTGCTTGTTTTGAGAGGATGTTCCGAGACAATTTGATGAGTTTATTGGGCAGTTAAACTTTAGAGGACATTAGACACATTCTTCTAAAAAGATCTGCGACACTTCTGTTATAACTGTAGATAGTTATTAAGAACAGGAGACACATAGGAATGTTATAGTCGTAAATACCAATGAGTATTGTAACAGGTGTACTTTATTAATAGAGCATCATTACAAATAAGATCAAGTAATAATGGATACTTATACTATACGCGGTTTTTTCAGTATAATATTTTAAAGTAAATTTTGTTACTTTTTGTCTGTATTAATTACAGTTCTTAATTTCATGTTCAGGTTATAATAAGGCTAAAATAAAAATTACCAATCCCCAAATGGTTAAAGATACAAAAGAACATCCACGGTATTTAAATTAAGTTTTTTATCACATGAGTTGACTGACAAATATCGAGTAGTTCTCACAAATTATTTAGTAGTTACGTCGGTTGTTCACATCCTGTTGGCTTTAGGGTTCCGCCTAAACCCAAAATACACGTAACATAAAAATTATTTATTTTCTATACAGGCAGGAAGCCGATATGTTTACGATTCGGCCACACATTGTTAACATGCATGAAATTATACATTCCGTGGAATTCTATGTCCATGTTTATCTAAAACTGTTGGTATTTCAATGCATTTCTTTTATAAGGTTTTTGTTTCAACGAAATGTAACTATTGGTATAATAAGTTAGTCTAATTTTCTATGTTGCATAAATATTCAGACCGAATAAAGAATCAACTCAATAGATACCTATTTGTTGACCCACTTATATCGACTGGTTATTGTCTAAAAACTTTTAAACACTATAATTGACACTAATTCCATATAATATGAAGGTAGACATACCTAGAGAAATGAGACATATCAATGATAACAAATGAAACGTGTGATCACGACAAAATTCAGAGGTCACATTTTTTGAGGCAATACCCCTCACAATAGTTTTTATTAGCGTCCCATCTCCATACGATTGTATAAAATGTCCTCCAATACACGGGTAAGAAAATTGAATTGTATGAAAAGCGATAGACAATAAAAACGTAATTCGAGCGGTTGGCCCTGGCTGCCAGCGTTTCATTTACATTTTATTCGCCGATACTCCGTGACACGCATTTCTACATATTGTATAATACGAGTTGTTTGCGATACTGTCTCTCTTTTATAACAAAATCTCCTAAAAACAGGACGGATTCTGAATCCTCTCCATCCAGAATCTCTACCTACATAGAGTTATTTCTCGTTGGTCTTATTGCTACAATTTGAAAAAAATCTTATTACAAACATCGAGATATATTACAAATTACAATTACAATGCTTTTTAAAATTTAAAATGGCTGAATTTGCAATTCTGCTAGGAAAACGTTTAGCTTTTTTTCTGCTTTTATCTTAAATATCTGGTTTAGCATGTACATTATTTACTTTTATCAGAGCTAAGATGTATACTATATTCACATATTTGCATTACGATGTTGTAAATATTTTGTAATACATCTAGCAAGTATGTCATGACTAGTTTGTGGTTCTAAGCACTTATTCCATAAAGTAGTTGCATGTTAACCGCTACATAAAGAAAATCGTTAAAACTCATAGTCAACATTCTCATAGTTAACGCTAGAATAGGGAAATTAAAAGCGATTGGTTTTATGCTTTGCCAGGAATATGACTGAGTTATAAATTATGAAAAATATTTAAATTGAGATAATGTAAACGGTATACAATTTTGACCTACATAAAATATATAATTAACCATATTAACGAAACTTCCAAAGCTATGATTCACTACTATTTCCATATATGTAAAAGCTTTTTACTGCTGTTCTTAATATTTCTTAGTCCGTAAAATTTGCTATTAAACAAGCCACAAAATACGATCAAGATGTTATTAGATCAACTAAAGTGGGATCGGCTCAAAGTACTTTATGAGATAATCACAGGAAAGTGACCGAAGTAAATATTGATTTATTTGCAACGTTACAATGTAATAGCTGTGATCAATATGGAAGCAGATTGTATCTTAGCTTGCAATTTAATATAGCTAGGCAGCGTATAATCAATGAAAATACAGCTTGTACTTTGTGTAATATCGATACAATGAATTTATCATCGACATAGTAGAATAGGCTTCTAAAGAATAAAAGAAACAAACACAAAATAAATTAATTTGGTCTGGTAATTGATACTTAGCTAAGCTATGCATGATACATTTAGATGACAAACTTGAATAAGTACTTCTTACAAATGTCGTTAACAGTTAGCAAAAAGTTTTACCTTTACAATGTGGCTAGAAGTGTGTGTATCTGCAGAATGAAAAGTGATAATGAGAAGCTCTCACAATTAATGATACCGTTTTATTGTTCTTTTAATAGCTGTAAATTCACGCTGACGGATTCGGAGGCATTTAGTGAAATCCTGAGCGTTCGTCGTAGCTTCACGTCTGAATTTAACGTCGGAATTATAGGAGCTCGTACCTTTTGAATGAATTTAAAGAAAATATATTACATCTTATTCGTAAGATGCAGAATTTTAGATTTTAGTTTAAACGAAAATAATTATACCATGTTAGTAACAAGTAGAGTTTTGTTGCATCTATTCAATGTATGAAAATATACGAAAATGTTTTGTAGTTTATGTCATGTTTTAAAATGAATTGTTTATGATAAAATTCCTAACAGAGCAATTCTTGGCAATTTCAAAGTTAATTTCACATACATTATACGTCTGTTCTATAAATTTTAAAGCAATGCGGTATGTAGATGTAATCTAACGTTTCAGTTAAATCGATATCTGTGGTAAGCTCGGAGACTTTATCTCGGCCCACGACATTGGAAGCGGGTATTTATGCTTAGAGGCGTTCCCTCAATTGATGCGAGTGCACAGGTCTATCCCTAAAGACATGTTTGAAGTTTTACATGAAATTCAAACGTGATATAATATTACTCTTTGGAATGGTTGCACATTGTGCATACGGAACACTAGACACTACATATTCACATTTTGAATGGATATGTCCTAAACGGACTCTAGTTCTGGTACACATGAATCATATAATTTATATCCTAAGAGCTTTTTGACAAAAAAAATTACTGAAACTCATTAACACATCTGACGTATGAGAAACACATATTTATCATGAATTCGAATAATTAAGATAAAATACAACGAAATTATCAAGTTTTTTTTTACATTTTCAGGCGGAGGAGTTAAACGCGCTGGTGGGAGATGCGTTCCGCATGGCGTTCGCCTCGCAACTGCAGCCCTCCGCTCCGTTATGGGTATGTTGTTTATTTCAACTACCCACCATGATTTTATGTAATTTAAATATGTTCTAATGCTGTGGACTAGTTATCTATATGGGAAATTCGAATAATATTAAAATATTTTGAAAATAAATTATTTGTAAATCACACTCCTATGTCCTATTATATATTCTCTCTATAAATTTATAAATTCTCTTATCTATCTATCTTTTTCTGACTTTGATTATACTTTTGAAAAAGTATTGCATAGGTACCTATCTATAGATATACTTTATGTTACAAACATTATTATATTCAGAAAGTATTTTATTGTATTTCCTTGTTATTATTGTGTGAACTCCATCACAATTCTCCTCGTATTCCAACAACCTATATAAAAAGAACCATAATTTATACCAAAAAAAGATATAATGTGAACTATTTCATCGCGAGCTACCGTAAATGCTAGTTTAATTATGACACAGTGTTATTTAATGGACGGTCTGCTATCATGTACTAATATTGGCTTACAACGCGAGCTCTGTAATCATTTTGGGTCTTTTGATTTTAATACCATGTTTTATATGCAGCTATTTCAACATGCGATGGGTTTTTATAATGTATAGCTAATAGTGTTTGTGAAGGAGTTCGTGTTATGTTTGAAATATAGCAAGTAGTTATATATGACATGAATACATTTATAAATATAATTTTATTAAAGCAATTTTGACACAATTTTAAAAGAGCAATCCAATAAAAGATATGAAACGAGGAGATTGGCGCAGTGGAAAAGTCCACTTGACAGCCAAGAGTACAAAAATATATCATTTCTGGCTAGAACGGGCATTATGAAATTTAGGCTACATTTATTATAACTTGTTTTTAATTAAAAATTCAATACTTTATCTTTAAAATCACCGTATAATATAGTCACCAATCTTCTAATATTTTAATTTTAAGTACAAAAATAAAAATAATATCCCAGTGTCATTTCTACTCTAGCTATAATAATTCAATCGTAGCGGTGTATTTTGAAGTTTTTTACCGGATTCGTTCAATTTTTTGCGTGGGTCCGTATCTGTCACGATGTACGTGGGTTGAATTGATTTACATAACGGTTGTTTGGGTCGTGTTTATAGTCGATAAAAAGTGTAGAAACCAATATACAAGGCGTGGTAAACAATAGGTGCAAAATTGTATGAGGAATGTCCCTTGATCCCTCTCCCTGTAGTTGCCTAGCTGATGCATGTGACTTTGTTCGTGTTTATGGAGATTGGTTGCGGGTTTTCTCCATTTATTCTTTGACTCCATTTATTATATTGCCCAATATGTACACCTTATAACAAAACTCAAAAGTAATATGTTTGTGAAAGGATCAACGTAAGGATCACTTCATGTATGAGCGAATCTATAGTTCCACATCATTACCGTATTAACAGTATACATTTAATACATTTATTTCAAATTATATTTTATCGAATAACATAATAAAGATTAAGTTATATTACAGACAATATTAAAATCAGTACTCGACACCGTGGAACTATTAGAATTTATTGCCTTGTAAATTGATATTTTAGGTTTTAGAACATTAATAATATTATGTTAATTCTCAGTCAAATCATTTTATATTCGTTTCCATTATATTTGTGTGATACAAGCCAATTAGTTTTAATGAATATATTATACACACTACTAAATACTACAACTAATTTATTTCCTTCAGAAAATTTACGAGAAATTAACTGTTAACCGACTATAAATTTGAATGCACCAAAGACCTGGATTCATTCGAAAACGGTCACAACATTAAGTGTAATAATGAAGATGCGAAAGGGATGGGTATATGGGTACCATTGAGATAGAAAGGGAAAGGTGATATTAGGGACAGATTTAATTATTGTGGTATTTCTCTTTAGAAAGTATTCGTGAATGGCGAGTACTTAAAACTCGATGTATATTTTTAATTCGTTGGGTCGGTGACTTTTAAAGGGCAACGAGAAATAGGATACTGTGTGATCTGTTTTGGTGGAAATAATTATGATTGACGGTAAATGTCACAATACTACAAAACACAATAAAATGATGTGTGCAATGGGCTTTAAATAAAAATATAATGTCAAGATCACACTGTACATTCTGAAAACTCTACGACAGATTTTTTTTTTGTACTGTAGATATCTTTATCTTAAGGTAACCTAACTGAACTTATTTATGGACTGTTTATAGAGAAGTAAGTTTATGTTTCCTGCCATAGAGATTCTAATTGGAAACTAATCGACTCATCAAAAACTACACGTCTGAGATTACAGCGGACAATCTCTGATCGGCCCGAGTTGATTATCGTTCAAACAAATTAATAACCTATAGTCTGTCTACTAGAATTGCTTTTTGACAGCTCGACGGGTGATACCAGAAGTGATGTCCAAAAGATTATCGATTGTGATACCATTTCAATTATAAATTCAAAATATTATCATAAATCGAATTAGGTACGTAAATAATACGCCTTCAAGAAAACGGTTTTATCATGGCTAGACGAATATGATTACGATGGCATAGAAAATCTCCTTATCTCACAAGTTAAATAAATTATTAATGTAACTCAACTCACCGTAATATCACCGATAACACAACATGTTCACTCGTTACCTATACCTAAATAATTTAAACACACACTCCCACAAAAACTCACACACACATCCACCCACACTCACTCACATACATGCACATACACACACACAAACACACACACACACACACACACAAACACACACACACCACACATTCATTGGGTTGGCTATCCCCCTTTTATTTTTATTTTTGCCTTTGTATAAATTTTCTTTTTATTTTTACCTTTATCAAGACCACAATGTATTAAGGGAAGGGACTGGCTTTCTTAACACAGGCTATGCCTAGCAAGAGAGCCAGAGCCTCATAACCAATATTGTATATCCTAAAGGTGAAATAAAGATTTATTTTATTTTTTTTATTTTTTTATAATAATTACAACGTAAACGTACTAATAAGATATGTGATAAGAAGACCACATATCTATGCATTTTATGTTAAAACTAAACTAAACTAATATTTTATTATTTATTGGTTTCTATCTTACAATTTGGTTGTCTTTATGTTTAAATTATATAACTTATTAGAAGAGTTTTTCTGTATCGGATATATTTTCAGAGTATTTCTACCGATTATTATAATCTATCGACCCATCATTGAATAATTCTGTGTAGACATCACTAAGTGGGCAGGGCCTGTCCATGAAGTACAATAATTATTTGTATGACATTTTAACATAGACAATACAATCCTTCATAGGCGTGGAGCTGTCAAAAAGCAAATAATATAATGGACAGAGTATAAGTCTAAATATTTTCTACCATTCTTGCAACTCATAAAAGACCCTAAGTATATCAGACGCTACCCAAAATTGAGGGGCTAATGTAAAATGCGTGTTAATTTTAATAATTACTCGCAGAGGTCGGATTTACCCCCGTAATGAAACGCAAACGACCTCTGCTTGTCATTTGAATTATGTATCATTTGAGCGAGACATGCGAGAGCTCAGCGTTGGAACCTTCTTAGGTCATAATTATGCAAATAAAAAGGACATAATTATGTGTACACCACAGAATAAATAACGTAGCCACGTCCTTTTGGAGAAGAAGACACGAAGGCAATGCACTATCGATTAATTTTATCTATGGGCAAGTTAGTGATGAAGCCTCAGTACTTGCAGTACTTGCAAACCTCAGTAATGCAATTCTTGATGCTTCAGAGAGCACAGAATAAATAACGTAGCCACGTCCTTTTGGAGAAGAAGACACGAAGGCAATGCACTATCGATTAATTTTATCTATGGGCAAGTTAGTGATGACGCCTCAGTACTTTGATCAGTATCTTTAGAATTTATCGGTGCTCTAACCACCCCAACCCACCATAGGGGCATGTGTTCATACTATTATATCCATAGCACCGCGTTAACTTCTTAGGTTGATGAAAGATTAATTTCATGCAAAAAATGACATTCTGAATTTATTTCATCAAACGATTCGTCAACAACCAGGAATGAAGCTTGCAATTCTTGATGCTTCAGAGAGCACGGTCGTGATTCAAAAAACTATATAAAACATTTCAAAGTAAAGTTCATATCGACCAAACGGAATTTCCATTTCGAAGTTGAATACAAAAAAACGCAGTTGATGTTAATAATAAATTCGCTGTCTACAGCAGACCCATATTTCACGAGTTCTTTCGTGATAGAAAACAATTTTAACATTTAGAACCCGCCTTAAACAATTAAGTCGAACTATTTTCATATTACATTGATATTTTTAGGAAGGCTGCCTAGGGTTGCCACACATTTTCTTTTTGTACAGTTTGAGCGATACACTAAGAATTTCAATTGCAATCGTATGTTCGCCTATTCTCAAATTAATTATTGTAGGTATTTCTTTGATGACCTACTTTTACTTTAGTTTTGATTTGTTAGTTGTAAACTGCAAGTGTTGTATTTATACAACACTTGCAGTTTACAATTCGCACAAGCAATCATAATTTATGCACATGACGACATTACAATAGTTAAACGAAATTGTAAAATGTTCTACAATATGTGGGATATTACATTTATTTATTTTATTATTGGTAATCTAATAATAAAAGAAATAAACCTTTTAGAGTTGGAATCAGAAGTCCTGTGCTATACATATAACAAGGTAAAATAAATAAGTTATAAAAAAACATAGATTCTGACAACCCTATCGCTAGAAAGGTCTCTACAAAGTCAGGGGTGAGGCCGTCGTGCCAAGTGCTACTAAGCCCGGAACAAAATAACCCCGATAAACGCCCCAGCGATCGCTCGCCCCAAAACAATTGATTTTAAGCCTTGGATTGCGAGCTTTAATGAAAAATCTAAAGGATATATTTTTGAGGCTTAATTCTTCATAGTGTAAAAGGTCTCGTAATAATATAATTTAGATTAAAAGATTTCGTCTACGGGAATAGTCTTTGGCTTTATAATATTTTGCAAAATGTACAGTTTCCACAATATTCTAAAACCAAGCAAGATTCGTTCTTTCAGTCTTTCGCATTTTCTACCATATTACAAAGATTTAAGAATATCCTCTCAACAAAATAGCAAATGTAAGCTTTAGTACAAACTTTTGTGAAGTAATCGGTCGGCGCTTATTTGCTGACTGAAAACGTGTCGTGCGCGTGACGGGTCCGTCCCGAACACTCGATACCGGTTCAATATCCAAGTATTTGTATCTATTTGTTCAGAATTGTATAGCTTTTAACCTCTTTCAGAGTGGAGGCTTTCATTGGATTGTTATTGTCGTTTATACAAGATAGTTTTTAGGAGAGAAAAAATGACCGCCTTACTAGATACATGTATCTTTATAGGGCAAACGGATGTTTAAGTTGATACAATACTGCATTAGAAGATATATAGAGAAGGAACCAACTTATCAAGCTGATTAGCGGTTGCAAACTAACAACCCTTTGCTATTCGGTAAAAATTTATATATATAGCCAATTATTTTTTCTATTGATTTCTATATTTAGACTAGAAGTGTGACAAATGTCCCTGTCTATCTTGAAATCCATCACAGACACATCTGCCGTTCGGTGTAATTTTATCTTAATTCGCAACAATCGAGTCGGGTCCGTACTCCGTCCCAATAAAATGCTGTTTCTTGATAAAAATCGTATCGTGTCCGTGACGGCCCCGCTCCGATACCGCTCCAATATTCCTGATTGAGACCATTGTGATAAAATGTTTCGGCGACGGGTTTCCTTTGAAACGATTTTCGTTGTTTCAGCAGATTCGAACAAGATAAAGTAAACTTGTATTCTACGTAGGTATGTAGAAATGTTACCGTTGTTATAATAATATAAGACAAAGACCTTCTTGCTTCTGCTATTATTTCGATAATCTTAAAAATAACCTAACTAAAGGAATGTTCTATTGTTATAATATTTATATTGTTCAATTCTTCCTGTCTTAGTTTTCAGTTTGCACTTAGATAAATTAATCCTACTTAAAATAATTTGCTGGTAAATAATCAAAGCTTTCTCTGAATCCTTGGTTTTGCTTTATATTTCAATTTCAAACATACATTGATCAAAATTAATCTTGTAGAGAATTTTATTGCTAAAATTCTTTGTGTCGAAAACACCTCAATCCCGCGATCTAGATACAAGTTCACTCCAGATTAAAGCAGGCAAGTTGAACGGGTAACAAAAGATAATATGAATATTTAATGGGGCAAGTGTCGCAACTTGCAACCCGCAGCTTCCCGCCGCGCGCCGGGGCCCACCGGGGCCATACCTCACGTGTTATATCTGCGATGCATTTAACGTACGTTCGCGTGCGCTATTTTGTTTTGGAATTTTTGAAACCCCACGGGTGTAACTGTACAGGTCACGTAATTGTCGATTGTTATATTTATGCTGCTTTTGGTTATCGATTTTGTCGCAATGTGGTGGGTATAATTGACCGACTTCAAAAAAGGAGGAGCTATGTTCCACTTTATATATTTAATTGACATAATATTTACTTGCTTCGTGCTTGCTGAATGAACCGAAAAGCTTCTTTTCTACAGAGACTAGTGTTATTAATTATTATTATTGTGCTACGTAGTCCGTCGCCTGAGTATAATATTATATTCTATATACCTATGTCATACAATAAAACTTTCAGGTTAACTCAATGATAGTCCTTTATTTGAGCGAAATATAATATCACCTATCTATAGTATCAACGAATAAGCCAGGCAGAAATAAAAGGAATGTAATAAGTTAAAATCCATAATCAATTTCATATTCCAGATAATAAAATATTATTGTTACAAACTGTTTCAAAACAGCGAAGTTATTTTTATAAATCGAAATAATTTGTTAGTATCGTTGGATGTCGGATCCCGTCACGCGACGCGGCTAGTCGAAGATGACGACTGGATAGCCTACATTATTTAAGGTACCTTTTATTTAATGAAGATGAAGTCGAGATATTAATTAACTTTAGATCGTACTTATATCAGTGTGTTAAACATTAATAAGGTTTTGTTGTTAAGTAACAACTTTGGTACACGCATTTGCAATATCATCAAAATAATCGTAATTCTGTATGCTCTATCAAATATCTTGCGTTAAGCTAAATTATTTAATTCAATAATTACCGGTGATGCCAGTTATAAATTATCATGCTCTTCTATTCTTATTCTCAATCAAGAATCATCAAAATTTAAATACTTTTATAGCATTGTGGCTCACTGCACTGTTTATAACTTGCGGTATGACAGCGCGTCTGTGGAGACAGACAAATAAATTACCGGAAAAAGTTTACAAGCCAAATGTATTTCACGGTGACAAAGAGTGGGTGTCATGTTATTTACAATTCGATACTTTGATCCGGTGGTAAAGTGAACACGTATGATCTACTCCCAGACGCAGTTTTGTATACATATTTATAAACATGAAACATCACACTATGACGAGGTAAACAATGTTTGTTGGAAGTGGATAAAATTTTCAGTTACGAATATGTATCTGTAAATATGCAAATGATAATTATTGAAGTGAAACTTCTTTATCGGGGTTGGAAAAAAATTTACTGTAACATTTTTCCGTTACGCGCCATCTTTTTCTTATCCATACCACGCGTGATTCGACGTATTTCTGTAAAGTTGCATATTATAGTAAATTATTTTTTGAAAAATAAGTTCATAAAGAAGTTTCACTTCATACGTGTGTACACTAGTACACGCACACATTTTTTTTTCTATCACAAATCAACAAAATAAAACAAAGAAACTCATGGTATTGTGTTATTTTATAAAATTGATAAGCTTAAACACGTGTCTACGCATTTGATAAACATTTAAATGCCTTCGTGGTGGTTGCAAGTATGAAGATATCTCATTTAATCCTGGTTCAAACCATTTGTTAGTAGAATATAAAAAAATTGTGTACTCGGCGTAAAATCTTAATAGATAAGAACGTTAATCTAGCTAACAAGCTACTCAAAATTAAAATATCTATGAAATTACTGAAAACATAATTTTTTTTTGCTTATCGGACAATAATTTCCTTATTTTCTTACTAGGATAAGTAAAACTATAACAATATAGGTTAAAATATATAATGCAGATAGTGTTGTAAAAGCAGCTAGTGTGAGCGCGCAATGGCTACATTCCTCGGTCGGAATGTGAACCGACGACCGCGACGTCTTGAACAAAAGCGCTGACATAACTTATCTTATTATATTCAATGGGGAATTTTTAGTCCAAGATCCCAGAGCGATAAGACATAACTTATTTTCTAAAAGATGAAACTTTAAGTTCTCAGTAGTGTCTCATGTACTTTGTATACCTGCGTGTTTGTGAAGTTTGCCCAGTGACACCTGGGCAGGTACCAGGTGAGAAAGGTGACTAAAAATAAGAGTTACTTTACTTAAATTTAGATGGCTGATTTTTAGATATATTTTATAGAATATCATTCTCAAATGGTATCGCAAGTATCAGACACTTTTCATGGACCAAAACTTTTGTCAGACGCTTTAAAGCTCCACCAAAAATAAATGAACTTTACTTATTTTTTAATGTCTGATTTTTTAATATGTTATCAACA
>CAJQZM010013580.1:0-19078 GCA_907164665.1 Colias nastes
AGCAACATAGCATCCGTACTACTCGGAGAGGAACTTATCAATCGATTAGATTATTAGATTAGATATAATGTTATATAATAATAACGTAGGAATACCTTGTGATGAAAACATTATTAAATATCCTGCCCTACACGTTTTCTAATTAATTAATTATTATTAGTAGATATCTTAAAATTTTAAACCCAAAAATGTATTCAATAAACTAGTCTTCTTAACTATCTGTCAGCTAGAAGATCTTATTTATTGTTATAGCGGCCATTATAGTACATACTCTGCAAATGTCTGCCTATTACGGTCCTGCAAAAGATACATGACCATGACAGGCAAGCCAAGAGATTTACAGTCTTTACTTACAAGGTCCTGTTTGCACCATTTTCGACAACAAACAGTTGGTATCTTCTAATTAAATAAAGGAATGTCGGGTATTTACCACTCACTCAAGAATGGTTGAAGGGATTTTAATGTTTCAGGGTTAGTTGGATTTATCTCGATGTGTGATAAGCATAGTTTGTTAAATTTTGCTAACTTTCAAAAACAAATCTACCCGGGCAGAGCCGGCGAGCAACTAGTAGATATATACAACTAGTTATGATTAGTATATCTAGTAGATAAAAGATTTGTTTATAAACAGGTTTTAAATCATTTTAATGAACGACAAAATTCTTTGTTTTATTCAACAATAGACACAGAAAGCTTGAAGCTGGCTTGAAGCAATCATTCCTATTCAATCATTTGTCATTTATAGTGGAGCGCCTGGGGGTTTTCACCTCGGATTAGAGTTATAGTGAATGAATTAATATGATCGATGTGGGATATTGTTAAATAAGCTATAAATTGCAATGTTTACCCATTTTTTTTTTGTGCACTCCATTGTTTCATTGTTTAAACAAATTATTGTGAAAAATTCATGTTTGACCAGAGAGGGTGTCCCAAGAAGTAGTGATATACTGAAGCTGGGAGGTAGAGGACATAAAGGGCTATCCGAATCACCCCCATGTATATTATGCGATTTTTCGTATTTTCGGAGTTATGACGTTTTTTTCAAATTTTCACCTATCGCCGAGTACGTAGAGATTTTGATTTATGGTGACGTGAATTATGGCGGTAAATGCTTGATTTTTTTGTGTGCTAAGCTGAAAGAAAGGCCAATTCAGTATAGTAACATTTACTATCGTTAGATCTTCGAATGGAATAAAAAAAAAGAATTTATTGCCAAGAAAGATAAAATTACCCAGTATGTTCATAACTTCAAGGGCCCGTAAAAAATAAAATCACATAAAAAATATCCGTTTTGCTTTTTAAAAACTTACTCTATCTATGAGGTAGCTACCCTGAAAATTTCATTTTATTATTCATAAGGCTTCAATCGAAAAATTGAAATCTAAAAGTGGTAAGTGCAAAATTTTAATGCAAACAAAATAAAACCAATTACAAGGTGTTTAATTACAATAAATTTTCAAAAGGACCCCCCCTGTTGCTCACTGCAAGTGCAACATCACCGGAAAAAGTTGTCTTTTAAACGTCTGAATACCCTTTTATTATTTTAATGGTTTCTTCTGCTACTCTCAATTTCCGGGTTAATTCGTCCAAATTGCGGCATTCTCTCGAGTAGACGAGGTCTTTGTAGTATCTCCATACAAAAAAATGCCGGCGTAGTCAGATTTCATACATCAACACTTCAACTTTGAATGAATCCATCATGAATTTTATAGCCGTCCAGAAAACCGATTATTATAGAGATTATATCGAGTATAACCGACTTAGAGACACTTGCAGCAAAATATCATTCGGATTATTATAATTTCCTGAAAAATTCAATTCACCTCAGTAATGTTGAAAAGAAAATTAATCTAAGTAGATGCAGCAATGGAGCAAATATACAAGTACCTACATAGAAGAGAATGATGATTGCCAATTTACCATGCAAAAGTTGAAAAACGTCATCACTACAGAGCATATCCCGGTAGAAAAACTATTAAAAAACGACTAATAGAACGCTTTCACGATGATATTATCATTTCAACTAAGTATTTGATGTAGGCAACAATGTAGGTAATTGTAATATATTTAAATAAACAGATTTGGTACTAATATTTTTTTTTCTTTTCATTAGTCGTAATTAATTACCTTATTTTTTTAAATTTACTCAATAGAGTACGTTTAATTTATAATTAAACCGGCCGAGAAATTCCATTGTACATAGCAGTTGTGGCTCCGCTCTCCCCTCCACGTTTTTCTATCTGTTTGAGATCCCTACTGCTATTTTTATACACAGGTATCTTTGAAAAATATTCCTATAATATGTCTACTCGAATAAAAAAAAGAAATACTGTTTAAAGTGAAAATATATGGTCAAACATTAATTTTTCATAACATTTTTTTTTAAACAACGAAACAATGGAGTGCACAAAAAAAATTTGGGTAAACATTGCAATTTATAGTTTAAGAAACAATATCCCACATCGATCGTATTAATTCATTCACTATAACTCTAATCCGAGCTTTTACGGTTTTGTATGCTCCAGGCACTGCACTATTAAAGATATTCCAAGCACTACAACTTGGTGTCGTCTTTTGATAAAACAATTCAAATACTTACACCAATTAATTATTGTAAGTATTTGGAACTTTGTTAATAAAGTGATAGAGTATAAATTAAATTAATGAAATTGCCGTAATGTTTGGAGTTTGTGCATGGTTTGATTTAAGATAGGCGAAGTAAATACAAGCTAATTATTCAAAAAAAAGGTGTCTTATTGCTTTGAACAATAACAAAAATACATTACCTAATATTCAGAGAAAGAATTCTTATAAATAACTGCAATTCTAACGTCCATTTGTTCGTATAGGAAAACAATTTTAAAGCAGTACTGAAAATTTCAAGTAACTGTCTTTAGTTTCCATTCGCCTTCCTCCATAATCAATTCTTCAGATCACAGAATAAGTTGTTGCTTTTTTCTCCTACCTTAACCACTAAAGGGCAGACAAATAGTTCTTGTAGATAATTATACATTTATGTATTTAAATAACATAATACCATCCTATTTTAGTTGCTATTTACCAACTTATTACTGCATAACCATCGCATAACGTTACAGAATATAATAATAAGTCCCAGATCACATTAAAATTCATTAAAGGGTATCTGCCTGTTGAATATAAGTATGTCTCAATGTACCTATGCCAAAAGACCCTGGGGTCTTCTTTTATGATTGTGACCCGAATATTGTGGAAGTCATAATAATATTCATATATTCAAGTTACCAAGACTCAATTTGATAGCCAATAAAAATATATATTATTAAAATGTATGTTTATTTTGGAAAACCCAACACGAGAAGCTATATAAAAGAAAATATGTATATTTTGTCGTCTCCGTACACCGTGCGCGTACCAAACACACAAAAAAACTTACGTAGAACAATTAGATATGAAAAATAAGGATATTTAAAACAAATGCAATATGCTTTGAAAAGTCGAACAAGCGCAGCAATTGCTGAGATCGCATTCACAAGATACAGCGCTGATTTTCAGTGGTCCAGTGGTTTATTACATGTTTGAAACAAAATTATATCCATCAGTCATTGTGATATATGTACACAGAATATCATAATCTTATGAAAACAGACAGTCGCCACTTATTTATATATGTGTCGCATTTCTGTCTGTCTGTTTATTTATAGATGAACTGAATTTTACGCATAACACTAATGACATCCGTTATTTTACAGCTTTTACTGGCTGATACTTCTATTAGCTTTTTAATTACATTATTTATGTATTTATTTTCTATGTATGTATTACATTATGCAATATATTTCTAACTCCTAAACAGCAGCAGGATTTAAATGAAATTTGTTGGGTTTCTTCAGGAAGATTCGAGTTGGTTTAGACTTACGAACGAAGTGTTGGGCAAAAGCTAGTTGTATTTTATAAAATCAATATTATATAATATGTATCTATAAATATTTTTATACACCTAGATATACATATCTACAATCTATATGTTTTTCTATAAAACGAAATTTTACTAATTTTCAAAACGTTTAATAAAACCTGTCCGTTAAAAGAATATACTTTCGGATTTAAACATTTTCCAATATACGTAAAGATTACAAGAATAGACTAGATTAGAAGTCTAAAGAAAGTCTCACTGACCTTAACCTATTTAGATCAATGT
The DNA here is from genome assembly GCA_907164665.1 of Colias nastes. Lineage (NCBI taxonomy): Eukaryota > Metazoa > Arthropoda > Insecta > Lepidoptera > Pieridae > Colias > Colias nastes. The sequence goes on from CAJQZM010013580.1 coordinate 4,181, forward strand.
AAACATTTAAACAAAATCCAGTTGCTGGCTAATAGATATCTTTTATATGGACTGCTACTAAGCAATGAGTTGTAAACATGTCGAGTTAAAAACTCTGTTTTACGAGTTTTAAATGTTTGTTTGTGAAGTGGCGTTTTTGAGATGTTCTCTTTGCGTATAGAGACATAATGTGTGTTGAAATATGTTCAGACTGATGTCTATTTGGTTTTATTTAAATGTGGTATTGTATAAAATTAAGATACAGATAGGATAAGAGGAGGCAGGAGTGATTTACGATATTCTCACGATCACGATATTCTAACGCAGATTAGAAACAAAGTTAAAACTGCATTTTCTGGACAGGGTGTAGCGAATATTTCGCATCTTTAAAATATTCACCATACCTAGTGAATATTTTAACGACGCATAATAGTTACCTATTTAAAATTAGGCTCGACTTTAGTTCTTTGTTATTAACATATCTTTCGCGAAATTAACATTTACGTTTTATGATATAACATTTTAAGATTAATTAAATTTCTTAATATATTAGTAATTCTATTTACTCCAAGTATTTCACTCTTCATTGAGAAGTTACTTACGACTGTGTAGCCCTGTGGTGTAGCCTACACTTTGCCTACACACCAGCTATTTTTTGCCAACTTCTCGTGATATCACCCAGAATAACTTTAACTGTAAACAACTAAGAGAATCAACAGTCACACACAAAAATAGCATAGACACTCAGACTGTCAAAGAATATTAATTTATTACTAGAACTTGAATTATATTTTTGTCTATAATAACTTTACTGTAACGTCTGAATTCAGTTTTTATTAGTTTATCTCACATTCCATTCGAATCATAACTTTCTTTGCTACATTGTGTTTTACATCAAATTATATGTACTTATTGTTTTATTAAGATTTCGAGTAGGTATCTATACTTCTTTCTAATATTATAAAGCTGAAGAGTTTGCTTGTTTGTTTGTTTGAACGCCCTAATCCCAGGAACTAGTGGTCCGATTTGAAAAATTCTGTCGGTGTTAGATTGCCCATTCATCGAGGAAGGTATAGGCTTTATATCATCACGCTAAGACCAACAGGAGCGGAGCTAAGCGGGTGAAACCGCGGAGCGCAGCTAGTATAGTTTATTTGTACATCTGAAATTTAATAGTTACTTTATCTTTAATACTTGTCTACACGATGTCTGTAAAACATTAAATAATACAGAATGTAATAAGACAAGAATTTATTGAATTCACGTCTAGCGTCTTTCTTAATGAATTTATATTGATTTCCATTCTTATTTGAATCCATTTATGCACCTGATATCGAATTAGATGAAATGTTTTTGTGATATCAATAAAAATTTTGCATTTTTCATACTGATTACTTTATATTATTATTAAGTCGCTCTAACGTCTGATTGTTAAAACTTGTAATTTTATATGAAAATCAACGTCCCGCTTTCGTAATTATAGGTATTCTAGTGATTAAAATATGCACGGTATATTTGAAATACAATGAGGTACATAAAAAAAAATATTTAAGCAGTAACCATACCTTACCTACTCTAATCCTTGACGTAATATTATGTAGATAATATTATATCATAATAACTGCGTCACATTCCATCCACCTTCGAACTTCGTAAAGACCTTGGTAAAGACTTAAGAAATTCAAAATATCTCCATTGTGCGCCATAAAGAATGTTTAATTAAAGGCGGTTTAATCACGCGTCGCGATTAGCAAGATGGGAGAGAATTTATATTATTATAATTCAAAACACCCCTAACGTTCGCGTTTCCTTAATATTTTAATATTCTGCAGGTAATACGTGGAATTCGTTTGTTTGTGTCGCAAAGCTAAATATAGGTATCGTACGGCTCGCTTGAAATTTTTCTGTACAATATTCTACCTGTAGTAGATTCCACATTGTAATAAGGTAACATGTGTCATAAATGTCAGATCTTTGATCCCTAGTGTGGCGTGCGGCACTTTGACTAGCCAGATATTCGTTTTACTAGCACTTTAGGAATATGCTTTTCTGATGTTCGAATGAATTATGTTCTCTCAGAGAACTATTTTTTTATGATTGTGACATGTTCCTAGATTATATTATACACGATTTTGATTAAGTTTTCTATTGAACACACTGCAGATATGGAAATTAAGCCTTCTAAAGATAATGATAATAAGGTAGATAGCATAATTGTACCGGTTTAACTTTAAGTCTCAATTTCGCGAGTTTAGATTCATCTTATGGTATCCCATGGGTACAATTTAACCCCATAATTATTCTTGTAACTTTACCTTAGTCCAATTCCGTATTCCATTTCCTCGGAGACCAATACAAAAGTTTAGGTCCAGCAAAGCACTTAAAAGTTAAGACTGATACTTATTCGTTTGCAATACCATAGAACATAGATTATAAATCAATATGTTCCCATACATGAAAATACTTTTGTATTATTTGTGAGTCTCTCGCTTCGCCCATTCATTTCCCCGGGATAAACCAAAAAGAAATATGCCTATCATTCAGGATCAATACGTTCCTGGAGAGAGCTTTTTACTGCAGAAATAATGTTCAAAATCGGCTTAACTATAGGAACTTTTCAGTTCTATGAGAAAAATCTTAAAAGTATATCTTTCTTATTTATTCATCTTAATATTTTGGTGTTTATGATAGAAGATTATTACGTAAAAATATATTTTCGCATCTCGTAAAGTGCAATTATAATTATATAAATATTATATAATATTTAATAAGCTATGCCCTATGTATGGTATAACGAATATAGTAAGGTTTACTACTCGTTCGTATTATGAGCCATAAAACGGGACAAGTCGGCCATAAAACTGCAGTTAATAACGCATTATGTAGCAATAACTCACGCGTGTATCTTGTGAACACGTCATAAAATATCAAATATTGATTTTATTGTGTGATTATTGTTTTTGTTCGAACACAAGGAAAAATATTCGCGGAAGCACAAACATTTTTGTTGTTGTTGTATCATCTGTATTTCATTTTTGTTTGGTTTGAAAAAATGTGGAAAAAATAAACGATAGAATTTTGCGAGGAATACCTATATAATATTTTATTAAAATAGGTAATTTACAAAAATTATGGAAGTTATTATTTAAAAATCGAAGTTTTTAACGCTAAGATCATGTAAATATGAAACAGTATTACAAAACAGTAAAAATAAAAGTGTTTTCTCTTCAATGCGTAAATACTTAACTCGTACCGTACACATATAGGTAACCATCACAGGTAACCATACTTATAACTATTACCATGACTAATAAATCGAGACAGGCTGACATAAAAGAAGAAAGTGTGGAAAAATAAAAATGTCACTCAAAATATTTTCAATCCAACATTCAAGCAGAAAACATCCACAAAGTAACAATGCAATAATTACAGCATAATATCAAATCCAACCACTTTATGATAATAATATCACCATGGGCCATAATCCTTAGCCAGTGTCTTTAGATAAAAGAAACCCGCCAAAATGCCAAGTAAGTAAAATTGTTTTAATTCAGCGGCTTATAACTTCTAAAAGAGTCTTAAATCGTTTTAGGATTCGCGAGGGAATTATGCCTTAATCTTTATAAAATTAACTTAATGTTAGCCAATTTCCTCTATGGCTTCGCTTTGCCATTTCTTTGAATTAGTCCATTCGACTTCTACTTTTAACGTAATTGAACTCGGAGGCAAATAGCTCTTGTATGGTTTTATTACCTATAGGAAAAAAGTTACCTAATCCTTAAAATTTTAATGTTGAACATTTTATGCAGATCTTTGCATATTCCGCGCTATCAAGGTGCTATCTTTGTTTTTTGTCACTTTGGTAAAACTAACTTTTGATTCCTTCGACAAGCCTGTTCTATTTTTCGCGAAAACCGAACAGATTTTTTAAATATTATAAAGCTTTGTACCGATTGTATCTTTCTCTCTTACATTGTCTCAAATATGATGTTAGATACCTAATAAAATAAAATTGTTTTTGTGAGCATTGTCTGAGTGAAGTCATACAAAACAGTTTATTATAATCAGCGGAATACTCGATATCTATACAATGATATAACCCGTGTTTAAACTTTCTTGGTTTCCTATTGAGAGTCATAAATAACAATTTTCTTTTGTCTCCGTTTTCAATTAGATCCCACGCCTTGTATTGTTCATCTTCACACATTGGAATATATTAAATGGGTTTATAATAAATTTATATTAACAGCGACGTGGTACTTGAAGTTTTAATATAAAGGAGCTCAGGTCACATTATTTCTTTTATTCGATTCTAATCTGCTATTAGAGACAGTATTATGTTTTATTATTTTTTGATATAATTTATTTCCTGTTTGATATAAGGTTACATAACATGAATGTATAGCATGAAAGATTTCGAATTGAAAGGGTTACAAGAATTGTTTGTAAAAATACATACCTACGTATAATATGTACGGATATTTCATAGTGTATTGGCTGACATCGACAACATGATTGAAAGCTATATTCACCGACTGCTGAATCCAGTTCAAGGATTTTTGACACTGATCTGTTTCCAGAAGTTTCAGTATAACTGACGCAGTAGTATTTAGACCAAATGTTATTAAATTATACTGAGCGTAAATCTACTTATATTTGACTAGCTTTGCCTAAATTATATACATATACCTTCCTCGAGAATTAATCTATCTATTAAAAAAAAACCGCATCAAAATCCCCTGCGTAGTTTTAAAGATCTAAGCATACAGACATTAGGACAGACGCGGGAAGCGACTTTGCTTTGTATTTATTATTTGATATAATATAATAATATTTGATATAATATTATAATATTTACAGAATACAAGGAACACGACATCTGCTCAGGGCGGCGGGCCACAAAAACTTTCTCGATAAAGGAATTATTGACGATTGCAGTGACATACATAGTCTTCTGTGTGTTCAGGACGATACCACTCCTCTGCTACCTTTGCCTGGGCATCTCCTATATCATATGCCAGAGTCTGTGTTGCTTTTTTTTCTGCTGCTGCTAAGCATTAAATAAATTTGTGAGAGATAGTATTCTTATTTAACTTCGCTAATGCACTGTTTGTGATAGGATCAGCCCTGTACCATGATGCCTTAAAGCAGTATTATTTCCAGTTTGGACAAATGACAGCGCTATATAGGTCAAGCACCATCACTTTACCACACTGAATATAAAACTGCCATAAGACATCATAGCAACCCCAAAGGACAAATTTTACTAAGGCTGCTGTTTTTATATAATAAATACAATACAATAAAGTTTTAAAGTTTTACAAAAAGTGCTTAGGCACTAGTAAGGTATGCCTTTTTTAATAGAAGTACATTAACTTTATAGACACGAAAAGCCTTTAATATTTTTCCACAAGAGGAAATCAAATTCCCTGCCTCTGGGGCATATAAGAGGCTTACCCTATTCCAATAGTTGAACAGAGGTCATAAAAAGATATTCCAAATTGACAGGAAAAAGCCCATACTAAATATAACCAGGCACGAATATCATTGACGTAACTATAATTTTGAAAAGAAATACAGTAATGTGGTTTGCTTCGTAGACCGCGTAGCATGTCAGGGTCTACGGTGTGCTACATTCACTACGTAAGGCTACAGTCATAATGTTGTAGTTACGTAATATGGATTGTTGATAATAAATTTGTTTAATATTTAATTTCTTAATTATACAAAACGTTATACATGGTCACTAATTGAATATCTTTTCGTACCGACCGTGCAGGTGATTATGAGATTCACAACATTCCACAAATGTGGGTCAAAGTCCTATTTAATTCCGTATTCCTTTACAATATTAATAAATTTCTTCTATATATTATTTGGTGAATATCAGTATTTTATAGAAGTAACGTATTTTATTCTAATCGTGACCTTTTCCCACGAATCGTGAAATACCTAATCTAATTCCAATAACAAAAAGTAGCAAAATATAAACTTGATATAAACACATTATTCCTCTCTCTTTATCGCTTCGTATATGACAGTTGAGGATTAACCCAAAAACTTGGTCGCATAATCGAAGTCAATGTGACGCGTGTTTATTTTATTTAACAGAAATATCGAGTTTATTTAGGTAACGGAAAATATTTATTCTGAGCGCGTGTCTCCGAATTATTTCATACTCGCATACGTACGGTATGTGTACTTTAAATTTTGATTGAATGAAAAAATATTTACGAGGGAAAATGCGGTTTGTGTCGTTAAAAACGCGGGAAATTCACGTCGCGGTTTGCTAAATATGGATGACATGTTGTTTGAGTAAACATTGTTTATGTTTGTAGAAATGTTTTGATGTTTTGGCTTTTATGATGATTCAATATTTTTATTTCGGAATATAATAATATTATGATTATCTTGATTTAATATCGAGGAATTAAGTTATAATTATATAATATTATGTACTACATAGACTAGGCAACTTTATCATTTAGTAAAATGAAATATACTATAGGTATGTCTTTTTCGTCAAACCTACCGTGTATTATATTATACGTAGTATATTATTATTAGTCTGTGATTATATCCATCGAATTTCACAAAAATCGGTCAAGCCGTTTTCTTGCTAACACGAGAATTTGTATACCATAAAAAAGTTAAAGATAAGCGACCATAATCAACCCAATGAATATTTATTTAAAACCTGACGAACTGTGTCGAAAAAGTTTAAAATGGTTTTGTAGATAGCAAAGCTATTGAAAACATCGGAATATATTCCTATGTACATGTTGATAGTGCACTAACATCGTTGTTTTATTTTGTTTTTTTTTGTAAACTGTTTTATATTCGAGCGTTGGTAACCAGGTGACGCCAGCTTTAACATTTTTTTCTAAATTAATTTTTTCTGCTATCGGTATGTGACTGGTAAATTGAAAAAGTATATTTTACGCGTTATTAAAATATGTACGAATAATTACTCTTTTTAAAATAGATGTATAGCTGCTACTTTATTAATTTTTCTATGTGCTCTTGTATGGTATTTGTATGATTGCTGTACAGTATGGATAAATAAAATAAAAAAGAAACTACGGTTTATAACTAGTATTATTTAGATACTATTTCGCGTGTAAAACACGTTCTATAGCAACTTAACATTCCTACTAAAAACAGTTTATCTAAATCAATCAATCAATTTTTTATAATACATTAATAAAACATTCAATTCATATAGAAAGTAAGCAATTCATAGTAATTCGTCTATTAATTCAAATGGGTTAATAACTCTCACAATATTAGCCCCATCTATTAAGAGCCAAAGCAAACACTAGTACATCAATTGAAACAGCGCGTCTGAGTTTATTTGAACACTTCAGGAAGTACTCGTGTGACCATGGTGTATTAGATCTACGGATTATATTTTTATTTTGTATTAATACAAAAAGATTGGGCACATAACTTGTATACATATTAATGTAACAGGTATTTATGATCGATATTAAAAAAAAAGGTAATACATAATGATACTTACTTTACTAATAATTATTTTTAAGTTTTTGATTATATTGAGTACAGAAGGTAATGAATGGTGACCTTATCGTCGGCACATTTTGATAATTAGTCTATTTTTTAAACTACCATAAGAAGATAAATTAGTATAGTATAATTTCACTGAAAAAATTTTTTTTATGCTTATTGTATACGAGTTATTACACACAACGTTTGAATTTTATTGAATAGTCTGGATAATAAATATTTACTAATAAAACGAATTCATCTACCTACCTACTAGCTAACTGCCTACTGTCCATAACATATTTATATAACCAAGGAGCGCAACTCAGGGTCCCAAGACGCAAGTATTTCACTGAGTTTGGGACCCACTGTCGTACATTAATTTGTAAAACCTAAAATGGACAAATAAATTTATTTCATTTCATTTCATCTTAGATCTTCTATTCGTTGACTAATCCTATTGAGTAGAAAGCTTCGTAACAAAACAAGTTATTTTTATTTTATCCAGTATTCTGAGAAAATCGCTTCATTGGACATATCACAAAGTAAATGATAGTACGTAACCAAAATGATTTCACGTATTCATTTGAGCCTGAAATTGATATAACAAGCACCACTCAGCAGCTTTCAAGGGTAGCTTTCGATACAATGCCACTAAGTGTTGGAACAACATTCCACCACCATTAACCAGTTTGACAAATATTAATAGTTTTCGTTTCCAATACCGGAAACATATTTTAAAATCCTGTTCTAACCCTTAGTGCATTTGTATCGAATTACACATAAACTTTATTAAATATTTATTTTATTTACCGGATATAATATAACATAACATTATATACACATTTATTTTCTGCCTATTTATTTATCATTATAATTATTAACATTGTATACATAATTTCATTTTATTTATTTACATTAAGTATATATACATAATTACATACTGATATTATATCTACCTATATTACATGTTTTAACTGATGTATTTATTTATTAGTATCTATCATATTAATAATATCTTTCACATAATATACTCATGATAAATTATCAAATACAATTCTAGACTGAAACTCCAATAGTCACTTGGGGTCACTGAAAATCAGTGGTGGTAAGGTATTAATCACCTTGCCATCATATACTGAGTTGGCTCGATTTGTCAGGTCACTCACTGCCACATTACTATTCTTAGGAATAAGATTCTTTTTATTTAATTATTTTTCTTTTTATTTCTTTTTTTTTAAAATGTATCTCGTGTTGTGATCTTGACAATAAATGTGTTTTATTTATTTATTTATTTATATAAATAAAACCATCGTGAAATATTAATAAAGAAAGTATTTAATTTGAAATCTTTATTTATACTTTATTTACTCCATTCTGATACAAAAAATTGTTATTGAATCGCATTTCTCGCTACCAAATTGTCTTGAGTTGATGAGAATTTTAAATCTAAAGGATTCTATTTTCATTTTAAAATATTGAAATAAATAATGTGAAAATATTATATTTGAAGAAATATGAAATGTAATTCTATCCCACGATTGTAAAGAATGTTTGGTCACACTTGCGCCAAAATGTATCATAACAAACTACGAAGCAGACATTCGTAATAGCATGAAATTTTAATAACCAACTCGGTGTTTACTACCGCTGAAAACACTACTCAAAAGTTCTTCAGGAGTTAAGTGCCGTCACCGGCTACTAAGAGGCAAATTGCTATTTATTTTGAATGTTTTGATGGATTAAAAAAGAGCGCGTATACCGAGCACACGTGTCAGAAGTGAAACTTCTTTGGCAAGATTCAAAGATACAAAAATCATCGCCATACTCCATGGCGTGACGGTATTGCCATGACGCGGCCTTGAAATTTTACTCTCAACGCGCCTAAAGAAGTTTTATTCCAAAAAATATTTCATAATATTATATTCGTAACTTTGACGTGTTTACTGTTTACTCTGTGGTGTGAGAAATTACAAAATGTTTATTTGTTGGTATAAGGTTGGTATAATATTTACACTGCTTGCAAATGGCGCGTAATCAAAAACATTAATCATCTGTGATCATTGAGATAATATTACTACGTATGGAGGAGACACCACGAACAAAATCTGTGCGCCATTTTTTTCCTCTAACTAGGTTTTAAAAATTATTATCTAGTTAGGTACTTACCGATGAAAGTTATTCCTTTGCACTTTTCCGTATTATTTGTATTATTTGTGCAATATCGTAACACACACGAAGGCATATTTGATGCGTTTCACTTTAAAACAAATAAAAAATGAGCGTGCAGTTACGCCATGTGGCGTATGTTGAGCGGAACATAAGTGATGTAGGCGGTGTCGTCTCCATATGTATATCTCAATGTCTGTGATGTTTTAATTTTCGCGCCCTTTTGCATGTCAAAGCTTCATCTGTTTTCGACATTTTTGTCGATAAATCCCAAGTGTGTCAGTTGTAAAACTGAGATAATCGAATTATCGGCTTGTTTGAATTATTGGCACTGTGAAATTGATGTTTTGACCAATATTTTTAGTAAACATTGAATTTCTACAGTTAATTAAGTGTTATTTTAGTGCCGGAGGGAATGGTTTTCCATGTAAAATAAATTCGTGGTAAAAATTGTTTTCGTTCGATAATTTCACTACATATTAAATAAATAAATAAAATAACTAATTTTATAAGCCCATCATTATAATGTTACAATGATATGATTATTTTTATTTTCTAAGTTATATTTCGAAATAAACACCTTTATCTAAGTACCACAAAACGGAATAAATCGTCGCGTTTATTAAACTCAAACTCAAACTCAAACATTCATTTATTCAATTAGACTACTATTTAGTAGCACTTTCGAATCGTCATTACATAATTATTTTTAACATTTACCACCGATTCGGAAAGCAGTATCTATGGAGAAGAACCGGCAAGAAACTCCATAGTTGCTCTTTTAAATTAATCATGTCGATATTACATAATATGTAACTTATATCTAAATACATAATATATCATAATATGCCAAAGAACTGTCCTGTGGTTTTTACGCGACAACCCTCCATGGGTTTTTATCGTCCATATATTCCTGAATACTGTAGTACGCTCTCTGAACTAGTACATTTTTTATATAAGTTTTAAATTTAGAACTACTAAACTCTTTAATATTATGAGGAATTCTATTGTAAAAGCGTATACCTTGACCCATAAATGAATTTTTAACTTTAGCTAATCGGAAAAATGGCATTTCAATTCTATTCCTGTTCCTTGTGCCATAATCGTGTCTATCTCCTACTCTTGTGTGTAAGTCGGCGTTTTTGTGTACATGCAAAATATTATTAAATATATACTGTGATGGTACAGTAAGTATACCAGTATTCTTAAAGAGATCTCTTAGTGAGTCCCGAGCACGTAAATTATATATAGAGCGAATGGCTCTTTTCTGTAAGATAAATATAGTTTCTATATCTGCAGCCCTGCCCCACAGTAGAATTCCATAGGACATAATGCTATGAAAGTAGCTGAAATAGACCAATCTAGCCGTATCTTCATCGGTGAGATGCCTTATTTTTCGGACTGCATATGCAGCTGAACTGAGCTTACCTGCAGCGGTGTTGACATGGGCTCCCCACTGTAGTTTCTCGTCCAATGTTAACCCTAGAAATACAGTAGACTCTGTAGGATGCAATACCTCCCCATTCAAGGTAATATCTCTGTTCAACTTTTTTATGTTAGGAAGTAAAAATTCAACACAAGTGGTTTTTTTGGCATTTAATAATAAATTATTGGCAGTAAACCATTCAGATATGTGTAAAAGAGCACTGTTCACTTCGTCAACATTTGGGTCATGCCTATCCACATTAAAAATTAATGAGGTATCATCTGCAAACAGAACTATTTCACACCTATCCTGCAAATAATAGGGAAGATCATTGATATATACCAAGAACAAGAAGGGACCTAAAATTGATCCCTGTGGAACACCAATGTTAATTGAAGCACCGCTAGAACGTTCTCCATCAACAACTACAGTCTGTATCCTATCATGCAGGTATGACGCTATGAGGTTCTGGGCTTTTCCTTTAATTCCATAGTGATTAAGTTTACGCAATAAAGTACAATGTTCAACGCAGTCAAATGCCTTGGAGAGGTCACAAAATATCCCCAGAGCATTTTTTGAGTTTTCCCATGCTTTATATATATGTGTTAGAAGTGCAACTCCAGCATCTGTGGTTGAGCGCCCCTTTGTGAAACCAAACTGTTTGGTGTGAAGTAAATCATTAGATGCAAAATGACTAGTCAATTGGTTTAATATTAACTTCTCGAATACCTTACTTAATGTTGGTAAAATAGAGATAGGTCTATAATTGTTACAGTCTTCTTGATCGCCCTTCTTAAATAGAGGTATAACTTTACTAAGCTTTAGTAAATTAGGAAATGTACCATAGTCACAACATTTATTAAATATAAAAGCTAAATTTATCGCTATATTTTCTATTATATTATTAACTAAATTTACGGACATTCCCCAAAGATCACAAGTATTTTTTAGATTAAGCGTCTTAAAGGCAGTAACAATATCATTAGCAGTTACGTGTCGCAATTCAAATAATGTACTGCACCCCGCAACATGGTCCCTCAAAAAGGTTTCTGCAAGTGCTGAAGACGAATTTAAACTATTAGTAATAGTAGCAGGGACACTACTGAAGAATTCTTCAAAAGCAAGCGCAACATCAGCACTTTTGTCAATAACCCTGTCATTATTTACAAGTTTTATGGTGTTACTTGATTTGCTTTTACCCATTTCACCATTTATAATAGACCAAACTGTTTTAACTTTATTACCAGAGTCGCGTATTTTATCTTTGATATACAAACGCTTTGCAGTAAAACAAACTTTTTTAAAAATTTTTGAGTAATTTCTAACATAACTAAGAAAAGATGGGTCTTTATTATATTGCTTCATACCGTATAACTCATAAAGAATGTTCCTACACCTATGTATACTAGCTGTCGCCCATTTACTAAATGGTAAATCCTTGGTAATATTTAAAGATTTAACTTTAAATATTTTTTCAAATTCATTATGTACTAAATTAAAAAGATTTTTAAACATTTCACAAGGATTATTAGGAAAGGATTGATCATTTAGTACGGGCAGGTTTTTGTTAATATTATTCCTAAATTTATTAATGCCTTTTTTAGTAATAGGCCTAACATTAATTCTTTTAAATGTAGGTATGCAATCCCATTCAAAAACTACTTTCTGGCCACAGTGATCCGAAGTCAATGTATTGAGAATATTTTTCTCTTTATATTATATGTTTCACAAATCCATTCGTTAATTAAGAAAATACCTTCAATTTACGCGATAAAATATCAGTTAATTGGTAATATATTTTCTGGCGTTGTGTAATGAATTTTCAATAATTGAGTGTTCTGCGAATTTTGTTTCCATAACAGCTGGAAAATTTAATTTCATATCAATACAGGGAATAATCGGGATGGAGGAAATTATTCTCTTATCTCTGTACTTACATTTTCTTATTGTACAATGTTTAATATTAAACTACACATCATTTTACGTAAGTATAAGTAATTTTTTTTGGCAGTTTTTATAGTAAATGGATTAATAGGATTATTATGATTTCTTCAAGCAGTATTAACTCCAGAGTGAAAAAATGACAGCTATATAAGATTTTATTAAACTGCTTTTCTATGAAAATCGGTATGAAGGTAGTCTGAACCTTAAGAAGCTTAATTTAAATGCAAAATTTAAGTGACTTCAGTTTATTCAGTACATTAGCCCGAAAACGTGGCTCCATAAAAGCTGATTGGGCATTAATCGTGATGTATGACGTCACGAGAACGCTGGTTAAGGAAGGGAGTTAGGTAAGGCTTATAAGGTATATGAATATGAGAAATGAAAATTGTGTGACTTGTATAAAATGTTAATGTTAAAGTGTATTAAAAAGCAGTAGAAATAATCGATAAGCAGTTCTTTCTTGGAACTGTTTAGAATATAGCAGTGCTATTTAGCACAGATTTAAAATTTATAGTTTTATATTTTACAATTAAAAGCCAAATATCATGTGCCTTAATCTTATTTCTTATAATAAAATCAATCAAACGTTTCAGTATTTTTACATTGAATAACAAAGAACTTAACGTTCGCACTTAAAACATACATATAAACAAGTAAATACTTATAAATACTTACCACAAATCTATTACAGAGCAGCTTTGTAAATCATATTGTTAAGTTGTATAGAGCTCCTTACATGTATACTATACACGCAATACCTACGTGTTGTTATAAAGTACTAGCAGCTCCCCGCGGTTTCACCCCCGTGGCTCCACTCCTGTTAATCGTAGCGTGATGATATATAGTCTATAACCTTCCTCGATAAATGAGCTATCTAACACCGAAAGAATTTTTAAAATCGGACCAGTAGCTCCCGAGATTAGCACGTTCAAACAAACAAACAAACTCTTCAGCTTTATAATATTAGTTTTAGATAGTAAGCACGTACGCTAGTGAAACCTTACATTCTACAGTAAGATTTATGGTTACAAGAACACTGCATGTGTACAAAATTCCGTACTACGCTCAGTTTAACAAAGAGCCGTTTCTCAAATACATAATTAACAATTATTTTTAACATAAGTTACTAAATAATTACCTAATGAACTTACTATTATAATATTCATGACACACTAACTAAACTTATATTTATAACACATTATAAATCGTTAAATAATAGACGCTCCTTAAATAATAAGTCAGTTAAAAACTGCCAATGTTTTCAAGAGCCTATACATATTTTCAAATTACAAATTCACCGTACAAAATACGAAGAAAGTATTAAAATTGGATTCCTTCACACTGACACAAAAACAGATTGTAACGCTTACATTCCAAGGATTCTGTATTGATTACTCAGCGTATGTTAAATAGCCGCGTACTGACTGAGCGAGCGACAATGTTTGGCTCGGGCCGCGGCAGGCCCGGGCGAGGCAGCGCGTGGGTTTGCCTCGGGCGAGGCTCGTCTTGACCGACCGAGGATTTGCCTCACGCGACTGCCTCACGAGGCTGCTCGCTCAGTCAGTACGCGGCTAATAAATAACACCGTCTTAAGACTCCTAAGGGTTTTAAAAGATAAAATATAAGGGATACAGGAGAAAGCTGACGTGTTGAAAAGTTACCGGCTTTCAAGAAAATACATCATCTCAGACGGCCTTTTCAAACATCTGGATTTTGTTAAGGCTTGATGTGTTTTTTATAAATGCTTTTGGGCAACGTTTATGTTTGTTAAAAAGCTGAGATGATTTAACAACATACAAAGGGTTGGAGTTGGAATTGGATTTATAAATTACAGGTAAATTAGCTTGGAGAAATTTTTGCGTTTGTAGTAGTGT